>JAWPHD010015049.1:0-57539 GCA_037043455.1 Cyrtodaria siliqua | reverse complement strand
ACGAATGGGTTGGATCACTAATTTACTACTTGCATACGTATGGCTCGTACAAATAGAATATAATGGTTAAAAATCAACTAGTGGTCATCAGTTGTGATCTTCACTAGTATAGTTTCATTCAAATACCTTAAACGGTTTCAGAGAACAAAAAAGGGGGGAAAACAGAAGCTTTAGGGTGATTGAAAAACGGTGACCATATGCACCTTCGGGAAGATGCATGACACACCTTCGAGGAGGGTCATGACACCCTCGGGGGAGGGGGTGCATGACACCTTTGAGGAGGTGACACAACTTTTGGGGAGGTGCATGACACCCTCGGGGGAGGGGGTGCATGACACACCTTCGAGGAGGTGCATGACACAACTTCGGGAGGTGCATGACACGCCTTCGGGGAGGTGCATGACACCTTCGGGGAGTGCATGACACACCTTGGGAAGGAGGTACACACCTTCGGGGAGATGCATGACACACCTCGGGGAGGTGCATGACACACCTTGGGGGGGGGGAGGTGCATGACACACCTTAGGGAGGAGAATGACACACCTTCTGGAGCTGCATGACACACCTTCGGGAGAACATGAAACACCTTCGGGATGTGCATGACACACCTTCGGGAGGAGCATGACATGAAATGGGATTGTACGTCCCATTAACACATCGTATTAGTTTATATTGGGACAGCAATCTCAGAAGGAGATGAGATGAAGTTTCCGATCAGAAATGCCTGTCAGTGAGTATAAAACGAGTCTCTTGCTCCAAATGGATGACTTATACCTGAAGATAGTTATCTTGATCTGCATAGACATGTATGCTGTTTGTTATCATGCAATGGTTCTACACAAATATGACCACTCCCAACTAAACATATTGTTATGGGATGATGAGTTGCCCGTCTTCCGTCATTCGTTAACTTTTTCCTCGTAAAGACGATAGGGCCTTCATTTATCATCCGAGCTTTACCAAACTTTACCAGATTGTTAATATTGGTGAAAGCTCGGACAAGTTCGAAAACCAGCCAGATCGGACCGATAACAGCGGAGTTATGGCCCTTGATTTAGTTAAAAATGCTATATTGTGCTCTCGTTAAGACGATAGGGCCTTCTTTTTTCACCCGATCTTTACCAAATTTTAACAGATTGTTAATATCAATGAAAGCTTGACAAGTAAAAAAAAACAGCCAGATCGAACCAGTAACAGCGGAGTTATGACCCTTGATTAAGTTAAAAATGCTATATTTTGCCTCGTTAAGACAATAGGGCCTTCATTTTTCATCCGATCTTTACCAAACTTTAACAGATTCTTAATATCAATGAAAGCTCGGACAAGTTCGAAAACCATATCGGACCAGGAACACCAGAGTTATGTGCCTTGAATTATTGCCATTTTCAGCCTTGTGAACACTCTAGCGCCTTCATTTTGTATTCTGTAGAGGTGCGCGACACAATTTCAGTTCGTCTCGGTCAATTCCATGCAGAGTTATTGCCCTTGCATTTATTCAAAATTGCTTGTGGAGTGAACTTCGTTTACAGTTTTGAAGATATTGAATTACTTGAAACTTTGTGTATGTGATAAACATGAAGTATACATGTGCGTGACACAACTTTGATGCAGCTCAGTCAATGCCATTGATATTGCCCTTGATCTTACTAAAAAAAATGTGCATTTAAGTTTAGTATTGTTATATGTGGCACCATTCAAATCATCTGCAATTGGTATTTTGCAAATACTACAATTATTCAGAGTTACTGCCCTTCTGCTTAGTCAACATTGCTATATTCAGCATAAGCAGTCTTGTGGAGGGAAACTACTTTTACAGTTTTGAAGATATTGAACTGAAACTTTGTGTACATGATAACACGAAGTGTACTTGTGCGTGCCATAATTTTGGTGCTGCTCACTCAGTACCATGCACATTATTGCACTTAATCTGACTAAATAATTGTTTCACCTTCAGTGATAGTTATAGTTTCGTAGGTATATAACTACCGTTTATCATGTTTATAGGCAAAGTGTGGGTATGCCTATGGATACGAACTGTGCCTCCTTTGTTGCAGATTATTTGTTTATCTTTCACCAAAGACTCAGGCAGTTGTAATTAAAGCCTTTAATGACACCTCTCGGTATCTGGATGACATATTGAACATTGATACCCCTTTCCTTTTTACTATGTTTAATAATATCAGTCTTTAAGAACTTTAGCTCAACACTGCTAATGTATCTGATACCGTCGCTTCTTTTCTCGATTTACACCTCTCTGTTGTTAATGGATACATAATTAGCAAAATCTATGATATTAGACAAGGTTTTATTTTTGATATTGTTAATTATCCCCACTTGGATGGGGATGTTCCTCCACCAACTTCCTACAGGGTCTATGTTTCTCAAGTTATTCGTTGTTCTAAGAGCTTGTATAGAGTAGTCTTTAATACTTGTAATCTTTGGATAACTAAAAGCTACTCCGTCAGGGAATCCGTTACGGTAGTAACTCTGCACTTCGAAATACATTTGAAATTATTTATTATCGTAACCCAGATCTACTTTGAAATTTAAAAAGTAATTTAAGAACTCGTATGCGACATGGACTGTCACAACCTGACTTTTTATGGCGACATGAGGTTATGATCCTATCATTTTGCAACGCACTGCTTGCCTATCTATATATGTTTCGCAGATTATGTGCAGGTGGCGGTCTGTGCAGTGTTAGTAAGACAAAAAGCGTAAAATATGTCTAGAAATAGGTGAAGGTGAAATAAAGATGATAGGGTTAAAATGTTAAAAGTCAAATCAAGACAAAGTGATTTCTAAAAAGATAAAAACAGTGTTTCGAATTTAAGGAAAGGTGTAGGAGGCTGTGCAATCGGCCAGTTTGAAGGAATCCAGATGCTGCTGATGTCAATTCCAAGGTATCTGGAATTACTTACCGTTTCCAAGATCTGGCCGTTGAGGGTATACGGAGATGGTATTGGAGTTCTTGAGCGTGTTATATGTATATTGGTACACTTATCTGGATTAAACTCCATGTCTCAATCAGTTCCCACTTTTCCATCACGGTTAAGGTCGTTCTGTCACTGCTAAATAGAGTGCTGTATTATCAGCAAATAGCTTCACCTTGGATATGATATTCTCTGGCAGGTCATTGATGTATGCAAGGAATAATATGGGCCCTAGTATTATCCTTGCTGTACTCCAGAAGGACAGCTGTTTGTGTCCTGTTTGACAAAAAGGCATAATCCATTGGGGAATATGACCTCTGATGTCTTTTAATATAGAGCTTTTTACAATGTTCGCTAGCCATCCTCTAAGTTTCGCAAAAGCCAAAAAATCATTTTGACCCCCCACCCCCCCGTAAATAATAAAATATAAACGCCCCCCCCCCCCCCCCCCCCCCCCCCCCCCCGCAAATAATAAAATATAAACGCAGTATACTCTTACCTAATTTTTATTTGCTAGATATAATGGTTTTCCTTCCAAAATAAAAGATAAGGATGATCGATTGGTGGTGGTGATGAACATTGAAAAACAACACCACCTTGCATAACCTACGTTTTATTTGGTACATCCGAACCCTAGAAACAGACATGCGCAGACGACACTTTCTGTAAATAATGCCGCTAGCTGTATAACGGATGGCTTTGGCAACTTTGAAAACAGATCCAGGAGTGTCTATTTTCATGCTTTCTTATTAAACCATATCAGGTATGAAAATATGTAGCAAGTCATAAAAAAAAATATCGATTCATATTTGACGTCCAGGCTCCATGAAATGCACAGTAGTATCCTATGTATTATATATATTATCACTATTTTATTGCATCTTAATTTCCCCAGTGAATGTGAGTCAGTGTATGTATATGCTGGACCTTATGTAAACTGTTATTTTCTTAATGGATTATATTCAAAGGTATCATTTTCCCGCTCAAATAAGGGAACACGGAAGTTCCTGTTTAAAGTCATTGGGCCATGGAAAGGAAGTTTCCATTACCGTTCCTTTTAGAACAGAACGTGTCAGGTTGCGATCAAGTTATTTTTTCTATAACTTGATTATACCTTTCTGTTTACAGAATTAAAATATTAATTGACCTTGAGTCCCGACACTTATATTTACAAACCCACTTACCCCTGTGACATCTGACTGTTAATTGAATTAGAATCATGGTCGACCGTAAAGGATTTCTGGAACTTCATCATATGGTCAGATAGGCAATTCAGTCAGTTTTTGCAGATTTGCATCACTCTCGGCTTTTGTCTATTTACCTGATGTTTAATGTTTACTTCTGCGTACACAAGGTCATGGTTCCAGATTTCCTGTAGTATCTCAACTTTACTTACATGGTTTAGTGGTTTATCCATGTACAGTTAGCTTTCATTTTTGATTGTATGATGACCGAACAGATTGTGAACCCTATGATGACCTCTACCTAAATCCTCGAAGGATTTTGACTTTTGATGTTTGCCTTAAAAAAAGAGTATGATAATGGACCTTTGGAATCGGACGAACACGACACATACGAAATGTTGCAGTCTCGGTTTGATTGAGACTGTTCATGAGCGGTAGTGAAATATGCTAGCTACCGCTCACGCCCTCTAGCCCCGGGTTGAGCAGAATTCAATATTCATAAACAATAACAGTACAGATATTTAACCATTCCGAAGATGGCAATCATATGACGGTGGATATAGCGATATTTGTATCTTTATTTCATCCCCTATATCCAGCGGCGTATGGTCCCAGGATCTAATAAAATTGTATGGCCCGAAGAGCGAAATAACAAAAACGAATTTAGTTGGGAGCAGCGTTATGAAGCCTGCGTATCACCACATGCAGACGGCGCGTACCCTACCCACCTCTCTACTACCCCCTTCCCACCTGTTTCTCTACTACAGTACTGATTGCAATCGCGTTTTACTGCCGTCACACTGCACAAGCAACGCCACTGTGCTATAATGGACCTTTGGAAACGGCCGAACACGACACATGTATACGAAATATTGCAGTCTCGTTTGATTGAGTCTGTTCATGAGCGGGTAGTGAAATATGCTAGCTACCCGCTCACGCCTCTAGCCCCGGGTTGAGCAGAACTCAATATTCATAAAAATCAACAGTACAGAATTTTAACCATCCCGAAGATGGCAAGCATATGGCGGTGGATATAACGTTAAGTCTTGTCTTGTCCTACCCTTAATAGTCTGTTCCTTGTTCTGGCTTCTGCCAAGTCATTGAGTGCTTGTATTGTGGCTGTCTAAGCATTTTTATATTCATTTATACATGCTCATATTATGTTTTATATCGCTTATTAATGCTGCCTTGATTGAATATTTGAATATAGCGTCGCGGATTTCTTTATTTACACGGTCCCGTTAACTAATTTACTAAATTCAAAAGGCATGTACTTCAAAATAATATGGCACGGTAGACTAGGCCTTGGTGTTTATTAAATGTATTAAGGGAAGAACTTACCCTTGTGCATTAAATGCTTGTACATGTATATGGGCCGCACTTACTAACACTATTTGCAGCACACCTGTTTCATAAGAATATAGTTTATAAAGTATTGAATCATGATGATGACCCTTACAATTCTGAAATCAGAGAAGATCAACATGCGCTTATCTTCATTTTGCGATTTGTTTAAAGACAACACTGGCCTCCGAGTAGGTGCCATGTTAATAGAAAGGTTTTTAAGCACGTTACTCCTATTTCGTCGTAGGGCTAACTTTTGTGGTAAGAAGCACAGGCAGACGGCGCGTAACCTACCCCGCCCACATCCTACCCCCCCTCTACAGTTTACAGTATGTCATTGAAAACATTTGTATGGGTGGTAGTAGAGAAACAGGTGGAAGGGGGAAGTAGAGAGGTGGGTGGGGTAGAAGAGGGGGGTAGGGTACGCGCCGTCTGCCTGTGGTAAGAAGGTGAAGGTACACATAACCTTCACCTAATTTTTCGTTCAAGGGTACCTATTTTCGAATCCCCGCTGAGTACTGATATGTCCTCGTTTATTTACAGCTCATTTCAGTGTTTTCCTCTGAATATGTACCTTTAAGCATTTGCGCCATTTTAAAATTATCGTAACTGTATAAGAACATCTTATACGCAATTCATGTTTTGTTCATAGCTTTGGAGGCTGTGTATTTCTGACGCAATAATTCTCATTTACTAATAAAATACCTACTACCTAACTGGTAATCATGTTTATTTGTTATTAACACATTAAATGACTTCATATTAGTTGAAAAATGCATGTCTTTGATGTCCGATACAACCCGGTGACTGTCCGATATTCCCCAGCCGATGGTTTCGTGTTTACTCGATTAAAATACATTTGCGGAACATATTCGTATTATAGCCCATGGAATTGAACCGTATCACTAGTAACAACCGAGTTTATCCTTGTATTGTATTTATCTTGTGGTCACGTGACGACGCTATGTTGCGAACAGGGCACCTGCCAACAGCGCCAACTAATAAAGAAGCCCTGCTACGCCTTTTCCTACGGAGTTCCCAAATCGATTTGTAGACGCACATATTGAGGGGATGCAAGACACGATGTTTTGTTTTTTGGGGAAAGTGTGACTTCTGTCCACATTGGAAACACCTTAAGTACTGCTGTAATGCTACAGTTTTGAGGCGTGATTCTGTTTTCAGATGTCCACACTGCCTTACAAATAAGGTCTAATTGCTAGTACAAAAGTTAAAAAAGTAAAGAAAACAAGTGTTGAGTGATGAATTGATGTAACTTGCGTGATTATTAAAAGAAACTGTTGAATTTCAGCATAGAGTTGTAGTTTTATTTGCAGATATATCCCATTTATTTTATTTAGATTTGTTTGCAATCAATAAACTCTAGTCAGGGCCTCCACTGTTTACCGCGATATTAGAGTACTCTCCCCTGACAACAGTAAAAACATAAGGGTGTGTCATGTTAAAAAATGTCCATATTGTATAATTATTTCAATATTTAATCCATCTAATGTTTTAATACTATGTACAAATGCATATGAGATGTTTGTGAACATAACCAGGACAGAAATAATGTTAGATAAATGTTGTATTATCATTTATTTAAACTGCAAACAATAAGTACCGCGATATTAGGGAACACCATCCTACATCTGTTAAACTATTCGTTGGTAGATGTCGCGAAATAACACCAATGGCGTTTAATATAATACAAAAACGTGATCTTTCAAGATCTATTCTGGCAGGATCAGAAGAACTGCCTGATATTTGCTGTTCCCTGTGTGCAGAAATAGGAAGACATACTGAAGCTGCTGTGATTTACTGTACCGTGTGTTATGAGTTTATGTGTGACGGATGTATTAAGGACCATCAGAAGTTTGCCCCAAACAGAGTCCACAAGTTGTTAAATCAAACAGAAATAAGGGCACAGAGAAAAAGTCTGTCACAGTCTATACAAAAAGGGTCAGATGACGTCGATGTATATTTGTGCACATCATGTTCCAAAGAGGGCATTACTGTCGTCGCGTTTAACTACTGTATTGAATGTTCCGTGTATATGTGTGGTGAATGTCTTAAACAACACAGCAAATTTGCATCTTTGTCGCTCCATCAGGTAGTAGACAGCGACATTAAGAACGCGTCGGGAAATGAAGATATTCATATTTTATGTACAGCCTGTTATAATGGAGGGAACTCGATTAAAGCAGACATCTTCTGTGTGGAATGCGATGCATACATGTGCTCTACATGTCTAGACTACCATAAAAAGTTCCAACCGATGAAAGCACATCAATTATTAAAGCAGAAGGAAAAAGAGAAACGGGTAAAAGTCTTGAACATTTTAAATAATTCTCAATTTAAATTTTTACATTAAGATATAAACTATATGCGATTTATTTGAATATTTACACCGCAAAATATCAGATAACAAGATTAATTTGATGTTCGCTCCCGAATAAAGCCTTGATAATAAAGTACTAAAATAAGTGTAAAATTACAATCTGATTTTATTTAAAATCTTTCCATTCACTGAGTGTTTGATAATTTTTAATATTGAATTAGTGTACATTTAAACATCAATCTGAGCACATTTGCTTTAATAACGCACTTTCTTAATTAAACATTTCAGGCACGTGGTAAAGAAATTGATAGCAACACATCAAAGTTAGAAAAAGTCAATGCCGATCTGCGAGAATCATTAGAACAACAACTCGGACAAAACCAAGAACTTGAAGAAAGGTAACGTTATACGTATTGTTTAAAACTTGAGGACTGCAGCTTAAACAGTATAGGTAGCAAGAACAGAATATTAGTTTAGCACCAGGCGACGTTATGCAATTGTGCGTTGTCTGTTGATGTCTACTGTCCGTTGTCTGTTCAGTGCAGCAGCAGCTGAAGCTTTTCACGCGCACACACCGCATAACTCACTTTTGAGTTTCAAGTGTTTTAACACGAAGTAGTCCCAATTTGCACGCACGTGCAGTTACGCGGAAATTGCAGTTGTCTTTTAAAAAACGTTAGCTTAAGCCAATTTTGAATGCAAAAACAACACGGACAATGAATAAAGTTAGTTTATACGGCAAACATCCCCATAGCATTCGTTTTGACTACTACTGGCATATTTTGCATAGCCTAAATCGCTGTTCAAATGTGAAGATCGGAAATTTTGAGTTTTTTGAAACTGCAAAATTGCCGATTTCTCAAAACGGTCACAGAAAATGGGTAGTCACCAATTTGGCTTAAACTAACAGGAATGATAGATCAGTACCTCTACTACCTTTCCTGAAAATTTCGGCAAAATTCATGACTACCCATTTTTTGAGACCGTTTTGAAAGATGCTCACCCTTTTTTGTCACTCAAAACACACATTATTCAAAATGGCGGCTACAAGCTTAATAAGCAAAACTGAAAATCAATAACAGAAATGTCAAACATGAATATTTTCTACTCCCGGACATAGTTATTTCCTGCCCCGAATAAAATGTCGATAAGTCAACCTTTAAACACCTTTTCTGCCTTTCCTTTAGCATGTTTACGGTAAAAAAATCAGCAGCTCTGGACGCTTATTATTAATCGCAACTTTTCTGTAGTCGGCTGTAATTTGTTGTGTTGATTTACGGTTGAATGAACTGTGGATAATTGCAAGTGAATACTTCACAATTCCAGGATTTAATGAGCAAAAAGACAGACCTATTAATGGTTAGATCATTCGTATGTGCGCCATAACTTTCACAAACGGCTTCGGTTTGTTCCGAAAAAAAGTAAGCTCGGATGAGTTTGCCATTGAGCGAAATCAATATGTTACATAGTTATTGCTCTTGATTATTGACAAAGGCTAATCCGATATCTTTAATAAATGGTTTAGTATTTTCACCAAATTTGATTTGAAGGTTAATGCTTACTTTAAATAAAATCATTAGACAAATTCTACAATTATTATTCTATTTATTGTCTTTGGAAATGACAAAAACTGTAAAAAAAATAAGTATTTGTTTACGCAATATATTAACTTTGTTATAATATAGGATTTTCAATAGTTTGTTGTTAAGAGATTTTGGGTCATCCCGAAAACTCGATGCATGCATTACAGGGTTATTGAACTTGCTTATGTAAATTAAGTGAAATATACAATTTATAAACAATACATAGTAAATGCTAGCTAAGTTTTACCAAAGAAGACCCGAGTTCAAGCCTCACCTGTGCCACTGCGTTCTGTCGATGTGTACGTGGTCAAGACACTTTCCCTTAGCACCGTCCGTGGGATGGGAACGTAAAGCAGGCTGTTCCGTGTATCGGAGCAAGTAAAAGAACCATATGAATCTATTCGATAATAATAGTAGGGCAGGTTCCCGGATACCAATGTATTGTTCCCCTCTTTCGGGAGCGACTATAAATAATATATAACCTTTAAGCAACATTCAATTCAAATGACTTTTACCAAATATAGTAATCGACACTGAGCTAAACATAACCTCCTGCGGTCGTCAAGGTTATGCAATGTTCGTATCCTGTCCATAACTCTTAAACTGCTTAAGACTTATGCGGAAACTGTATGTATGTATATTTCATCGCTAGAATGTGTCGTATATTCAAGGACAAGGTCTTACAATTTATTCTGAGGTCACGGATGTGCAATACCATATCTCCTTTACTTCGTGAGGTAATAGGATTTCTAAATTGCTACAGATCTATATGAATGCATTTATTATGAACGGGCGGTTGGTCGTGCACCTCATCATGTTTCGCACATTCAACCAAGTTCCTAAACAAACACGTTTAGATAATGCGGTGGAATGTATGTATCACCATTAGACCGGGTTTCTCAAACCAAATGTTCATTGCCACCGCACATTGTGATACCATGTTTGTGCCTTGTCCGATAAACGCCCATACCACTTCAGATAACGGGATAACACTATATGTGTATGTGTGAGAGTGTATATCGCAACAAATTGTATGAGGTAATGTGAAATAGTCATTGTTGTGTAATTTAGAGTTGTTAATGCAATGGTCACGTCCGGTATCACACTTAAGACTAATTACATTTTATAAAGCACAATAAGAATTAAACGTGAAGAGAAACAGAAAACTCTGATCTTTGAAGAATACAATGATACTTGGTTATTTCGCATAATGAAATTGACAAAATACACACTTCATTTTAATGAGCAGAAGAGAGCTCTCTCCACTTAAATCCTGGTTAACACTCTCCAAATCCAGAAGAGAGTCATCGTGCCCACTCTACCTAAAACCTCCCCAAATATGTTTTATTAACGACACAACGGTATGCCTGCCATTTCCTCTTGTGTGTGTGTTATATTAACTACTTACTGATCCTTTCTTTTCTGTAATGTAAATAAATACTATAAAATGGATCACTTGGAAGCAACAAATATAAAAAGACCTAGAAGTAGCAGACTCGGTTTTATTTAGTCTGATCATGAGAGGTAACATAAAGTGCAACACCTCTCACTCTACGTAGTACCGCCTTAAGCGATATTCTACTTTAACGCCATACATATTGGGCTTGATGATGCCAAACGACCAGTAAGTAATAACACTTCTGATTTTTAGTCGGAGCGACTTTTACGACCGCCGCATAGCACTAAACAAACCCTAGTCTGAATATCAATAAATACTGAAACAGGGATCCCTTAAGATAAGATACATTTTATTTAAAGTCGGCAAGGCATACACAACAATACAACATAAGCCCTCAGGGACATTTGAATCGACTATTAACATGATGAATGGAATTAACATAACAGTAAAGTAAAGTCAAATACGATCTAAGCAAGATTAAAATGGCATTAGTCTTATAAATACAAAATCAAATTTACACACTGATATAAAGTCTAATAAAACATGAATGCATTTTAAGCATAATCGAAGCACATATAAGCATATAAATGTATATAGGCCTAGCCTAAGAGGAACAAGCAATTTGTAAATAATATAATATTAAAAGATAAATTACGTATTCAAAACTTCTATTTTGTACAATTTAAAATTAAGATTCATACAGCCAGTGTCAATCCTACAGAGGACAGCCTTAGCAAATCTTGCACATGCCACATACTGCACTCTGTTAAGAACTATTTAATAAACAGTTATTAAAAACTGAATTTTACAAAAGGCTTTTAAGTTAAAAAGGTGATAAAACTCTTAAAACCTCATCAGATATGAACAGAATTGATTGACACTGACTGCATGCAGAAACATCTATAGTCATACGCAGTATGATCGATGATGGACAATACTATCGAAGCTAACAACGCAGAGTAATAGTAATCACTCAATAATGGCAACGCAGACAAAACAAGATAATAAAGGCAATGCAAGGAAAGCAGACAAACCTAATAATAAGCAAATATAGCACCGTAATAATAACATAAATAATAGTAGGCAACACTAGCAACGCAGACGATAATAGGCAATAGACACAAACATGCAGATACAATGCAAATACTAATGCTGCTGTCCCAGAGTTGTGGACGAAGAATCAAGAGTCACAGGAGTTACAATGTACACACTTTGCATTCACAGTGATAACCGCCCCAATGTGAAAGTAGCTTTTTAAACTGATTTTTTTCTTCTGAATTCCTCTTAAAAGGATTCCTCTTAAAAGGAATTCCACAACAATGGGGCAGCATACCAGAAGGAATTCTTACCATAACTTGATGTAAGAACCTGTGGAAAGTGAAGAATATGTGTGTATCTGAAGTTATAGTTTGAATCTTTCTTAATTACTTAGTCCGAGGGAACTGGTGGAGCTAGATTATTTATAATTTTGAAAGTTTCATTTGTTATAATCCTCATTCTTCTTACTTGTACATATTGCAAGTAGGAAAGTTTAGCCTTGTTCGACAGTTCTACAAAATGAACTAGAATAACATGAATAGAAGAATCTTCCCTTGGAAGCAATAAACACAAACAAGAGATAAAAGTAGCAGACTCGGTTTTATTGAGTCTGATCATGAGGGCAATGTAAAGTGCAACACCTCTGATTTGTAGTCGGGGCGACTTTTTACAGACAGCACTAAACAAACGCGTGAATGTGAATGTGAATATCAATAATAATGAAAAGGGGATTCCTTGGAAGCAACAAACACAAACGTAATAAAAGTAGCAGGCTCGGTTTTATTGAGTCTGATCATGAGCGGTAATGTGAAGTATCATACCTCTCACACCTCCAAGCACTGGCTTAAGCAATATTCTACTTTAAAGGCCACACAGATTGGGATTGATGATCCCAAAGGATCAATACGTTTATATATAGTATAATAGAGTACTTTTAACAACACCTTACATGACATTCACAGAGCAGTTATATATTTAGTTAATAGTTTGCTTATGTGGTCTTATGTATGTACATTGTTTGGGTCATATTGTTATTATACGAAAAATGATATTATGGGTTAGCCATGCGTATACTTGTAGATTGTTTCTTATTGCAGATTACATGAAGTACAGACAGTACTTAAGCAATCGAAAACAGAACTGGATATCCATCTCCGTGAAAATCAAACTGTGAAAAAACAACAAGATTATTCAGCGCAGCGCTGTGCAGATCTAATTGTCGAACTTGATCAAGTGAAAAAACGCATCATCGATTTACAAAACAATCTGGAACAGGCCCACGGCAATGCGAAACAACAATCGATGGACGACGCTAGAAAGTACGAACTTCTTGAAAAAGAACACGACGAATTAAAAAATAGGTATTGTATTCGTTTGAATAGTTTGTATGTTTGAGATATGTTTAAACTATAATATAAAATAAAATGAAACGTAACTGGTTTAAACATGCTAATATTCGACGATTCGGCACCCCTTTTATTACAAAAGAAAGTCCTTAAGGATCGAATCAATTATTTGAAAACAACAAAATGTATACAAGTTGCAACTGTGCGACAAAAATTGCAAAAAACATAAATATTGCCAAATTTTGGAATATTATGAAGAATTAATTTACACTTACAACAATACAAAACATACATAGCCATTGTGTTTTTCTCTAATCTAAAGATGTTCTAAGCTATAGAAAAATGTCCCAAAGGATCATAGATTAGAAAATTCTTTTTCTTGGGAGCCAAACATTTCTGAAAACGGACATATTGTTAAGCCCCATTGGCAAATAAGGGGGTTGAAGGTTCTTAAAGTTGTCTATAATATGTACGCACGTGGAGAAAAAGTTGAAATGAACGCAATGTACACATCTTGAAATTTTGGGGGAAATAATAAAAATAAACACATTAAAAATGCTGATATTTTGAATAGTAAATAATTTAAAATACACTAAAAACAGAAGTTGTTATTGTATTGTTATTAATTTAAATATACAACGAGCAACATAAAAGCAATTAAAGTGATCAGATGTTTAAAATACCTTTTTTGTGGTCAAACGATCCAAATTAAATTAAAACGGCTGAAAACCTGAAGATGTTTTTAAATAATTTGTTCTCCTTCATATAGCGGGAGGTATTATATCATGTTTGGAAAAACACAAAATGTATATATATTGATCGTTTTTGCGGTGAAATCCAATTAATAAAAAAGCAAACAAGTCAATGATTTTTGGAAAACTTACCATAATTCATACAGCACAAAATCATGCTTTATAATATTTTCATAAATCTAAAGATGTGTTGAGCTACAGGAAAAGTAACAAAGGATCAGAGATAAGAAAATAATAATAATTGAGGTGAAAATGCAAATTAAACTATTATATGAAAAATGGTATTATGGGTAAGCCATGCGTATAATGGTAGAGTGTTTCTTATTGTAGATTACATGAAGTACAGACAGTACTTAAGCAAGTTCAGACAGTACTTAAGCAAACGAAAACAGAATTGGATATCCAACTACGTGAAAATCAAACTGTGAAAAAACAACAAGAGGATTCAGCGCAGCGCTGTGCAGATCTGGTTGTCGAACTTGATAAAGTGAAAAAACACATCACAGATTTACAACAGAAACTGGAACAGGCCCAAGACAACGCAAATCAGCAATCAATGGACGACGCGACAAAGTACGAACTTCTTGAAAAAGAATACGACGAATTAAAATATAGGTATTGTATTATTTGAATATTTTGTATTTTTGCGATATGTTTAAACAATAATAGACTGCATGTATATGTATGTTGAAAGTTGTTTTCTAATTGATTCATAAACGTTCAACCTTATTTACATCGGCTGCCAATCTAGTCAATTAAAACTGCTTTTGAGCTTATTAAAAGAGATCCGATTTTAAACACTACAAATCACACCAACTTAACGAAATACTATTTAGTATGTCTACGTTTCCTGTCCAATCATCAAAGTAAAGCAATTAGGTCATGTTAGGACCACCTGGGGGAATTCAGAGACTGTGTACGTTCTGTTTTTCTTTTGTCAATTATTCATTTGTACGTTTAAATTACTTTCTTTTATGCGTTGTAAATAACATGCCGTATCTTTAACAGTTCTGTATTTACAATGAATTTTACAGTTTTAATGTACACTACTTAGATATTTATTTTGTGGAAAGCTACACATTTTTTTCCAAAACGTTATAAATGTTTTCCAGTTCAGGACTATCTTCCGTCTTTATTACAAGTGTTTTTGTTTTGTATTGATTAACAAGGCGCTCGTTGAACACTTTCAAAGCTTGTCCAATGGAACATTATTTGAATTGGCCGCTGACGTAGCAGATACAGCTTACATTTCTGCTTTAAAAATACAACAAAATCCCTAGTTTTCTTTTGTATGTAAGATGTTTTTATTTTCTTTATGTACATTTCAAGCTAGTAGTATGACAAACGTACGAGTTCCATTTCTCGCAGGCATGTTATATTATTTTGAAAATTAAACAATGCTTTCGCAGGTTACAGCATACTGAGACTGAATTGGACATCCAACGTCGTGTAAACGCTAATTTAAAAGTACAAGAAGACAATATTGAACAACAATGTGCGAAGCTCACAGTCAACTTTAATGAATTGCAGAGAGAACTGAAAGATACACAGGAAAGCTCTAAGAAACAACATTATGAAGATGCAGCGAAACACACCAGTCTTATGAATGAACGCTCACAATTAACTGAAAGGTAAATAATAAGCGTTGTAGTATAACAATATAACATTATATGTATATACTTATGTAAATGCGAATCATAATAATACCCCTATACTGCATCGTAGAATTTCATTTCCTTGCAATATTTAAACATTATTTAAACGTCAAATTACCCAGAATATAGTAAAATATCGAAAATAAGCTGCGGGATAATTGAGTCCAAACGCAACTAGATGTTCAACAACATCGAGAAAGAATATGGTTAATTATATTAAAATTTTAAATTTTGCGTCGGTATTTTAGTCGCTTAATGGTCACACATTTTGTTTTATTGCGATGTGTTAGCAGAGCCGTTAAACACGAAACACTGAGATACTGTCGACATCAACCCGTTTCGAAAACGTACACTAACATATTTTAAGCAAATAAAATAATTAATACATAATACGAGAGGTGTTCAACTTATAATTGAACACTTTTGTTTAAGATGTCTTTTTCAGCGGAAGTGATTATCATAAAAAATGCGTGATTTAATGATGTGAAACTGTCATTTAGAAAGTATGCATTTAAAAATAATATCCAATTTCACGCGGTTCTTTTTAAATTACATTTTGAATAAGGTGTACACTATTTTCTAATTTTAAACCTGTATGTTGCTGCTGCCGTGGAGTTTTACCCTAAACCAAATTTAGTGTTGATGTATATCATATATGTATATTATATACCTTATAAAGATATCTTTGGTAAAAAAATATATTATTTTTATCATTATTTGCAAATGTGTGTGTTTTGCCCCTAAAGTTTAAGTTATATATTTTTCTATCTTTCTATGCAGTTAATGTTTTGAACTAGAAGCTTTCGTAAATTTAGTCATTTTCATAGTTGAATTTCATGTTAATTTTCGCTAAAATCCTGAAAATCGACAAATTAAAAAAAAATGCATATTACACTTTTCTACGTTCAGACATAGACATATCGGAATACTATAACCTTTAACGACATTTTAAAAGCATTTGTGTTAAAAGTTGTATTGCAGTTATTTTTATAATTGACGATTTTTGCTTCAAAATGTCATTCTCTACCCCTTTTTAAAAATGCGGATGCAGCAACATTAGGAAGCACATAATAGTGCATGCCATAATGTTTCATATCGAAGGAATCATTAGACTTGACATTACAATCAACATATTCGGCGAGAATTTAAAGATAGTTGATTCAGTTACACAATAAAAGTGTTCAAATATAAGTTGAACACCTCTCGTAACCTCACAATAATAATTTGGCCCCTGTTCATCTTTATATTGCATTACCAGATATATTATTAAATGTATATAATATACTACGTCATTTTTCAAGTAATAACCATTAATATGAGACGAATGATATACACGACATTTGTGAAGGATTCAAATGAATGGTGTGCTAAACGTAAATGAACAAAACATTACTCTGCAACATCATTATTTTAATATAATTTAGAATAACCTTATTTTATTATATATGCATAGCGGTACCATAAGCAGGTACAGGTAACCAATAAATATTTAAGAAATTGTCCGAGTCTATTTTGTGGATGCATAAGGTATAAATCGTATAGTGTTTACATTCTTTTCAAATGTGTCAACCTGAAATCAAGCTGCTATTCTCTAGGTTTCTACGATAACCGAGCTTTTGATTTTTATAAATATAGACTCCATGGTACCAGCAGCGTATATAATAAACTATGTACAGTTACTAAGGCAACATATGCTTAAGATTTTGTTTTGTATATGATTAAAAATGATGTTAATTAGAGACCCATTTATGAAAAAGCAATAATTTGCACTTTGCTAAAATTCATTTTAATTATGTAATAAGTAGTTAATACTTTTTTCAATTTTGTTAATTATTTCACACTTATAAAACTAATAATTTCTTCCAGAGGTCGTACATTAATCAAGGAAAAGGAAGACATAGAAAAGCAATTAAAGGAAGTAACAGACGAAAATGCGCTATTGATCGTACGACTCAAACAAGAGCAGAATAAAGAGCTCAAGCTGATCGAAAACATTGAAAACTTAGAGAGGCGACTAAAAGGAGACACAGTTTCTAATAATGCCGAAGACAGTGCGGAAATATGTATTCCAGAGTAAGTTCAAGTATGATATATACTTTATTGCTGTGTTGTCCGTCGTCCGTCGGCCCGTCCTTCCGTACGTCGTGAACTTTTTCCTTGTTGGCACACTGATCGCTCCATTTTTCATCTGATCATTACCAAACTTATGCAGTAGTTATATAACTATAACATCTCGGACGAGTTTTTGAACCAGCCAGATTCGATCGCTAACAGCTTGGTTATCTGCCTTTGAATTTGCAAATCGTGAATAATTTAGCCACTCCATTTGTCATCTGATCCTAACCAAACTTAAACATTAGTTATATATCTATAAGATCTCTGACGAGTTGTTAAACCAGCCAGATTTGATTGCTAACAGCTGAGTTATTTGCCCTTGAATTTGCAAAAATGCATAACCTTGAATTTGCAAAAATGCATAAGATTGCCTTGTGGGCACTCTAGCCCTCCAACATCATTACATCATTACCAGACTGATGCAGTAGTTATATATCTATCAGATCTCTGACGAGTTTTGAACCAGCCAGATTCGATCGCTAACAGCTGGGTTATCTGCCTTTAAATTTGCAAATAATGAATAATTTTGCCATGTGGGCACTCTAGCCACTCCATTTGTCATCTGTTCTTAACCAAACTTAAACATAGTTATATATCTATAAGATCTCTGACGAGTTGTTGAACCAGCCAGATTCGATTGCTAACAGCTGAGTTATTTGCCCTTGAATTTGCAAAAATGCATAACCTTGAATTTGCAAAAATGCATAAGTTTGCCTTGTGGGCACTCTAGCCCTCCATTTCATCTGATCTTTACCAAACTCACATACAAGTTATATATCTATAGGATCTCCGAAGAGTTCTTAAACCAGCCAGATTTGATGGCTACCAGCTGAGTTATATGCCCTTGAATTTACAAAGCTGCATACTTTTGACTTGTGGGCTGTCTAGCCCTTCCATTTTTTAGCTCTACTGGCCAAGGGTCAATGGGATGGCAAGTTGTCCTAAATCAACAAATCCGCTGTTGATATGTTTTTAATTATAAAATATCATTATAAATACGATGTTTACTATGTTATTGATGTATGCTTAGTAAAAATATGTTTTTAAACATAAAAATCTAAAAGGCGAACAGGCATTGCTAAAAAATCGAAAAAAATCAAAAGGGGGAAAACTCTTCCTCGTATAACCGGAAGTGACGTCATTGGGAACCAAAAAAGCCATTAGTACATAGTGAAAGCACGCAAAAACAGTATAATGTGTATGAAAATGTCGGATTTTATCTAAATTCTGACAGTAAGTCTCCGGCAACACCGCATATATTGGTACATATACACTACTCAACTTTTATAATCGGTTTTTTGAAAATAACACAAATACTAAAAGCTGGAAGTCACCGAAACACATACCAATTTTTTATTAAGTTTTTCCAGATTACATTGTTGATAAACTTAATAAAGTATTGGTATGTGTTTCGGTGATTTCCAGTTTATATATAAATATATATTGAAACAAAGACACAGTGTTTCCTTCACCGGATTTATTTATATTTATATGCTGAACCTTTTTTAGCAATCTTTTGATAAAAGACGGCTACATTATATTAGCTCTTGACTGATTCACGTAAGGACGCATGCTTCTAATTCAACAGCTAAACAATCACGGTGTATTAAAGTCTAAGACTTTAAACCTTTCTACAATTTAGCATACGTATACCTGATAAGAAAAAACAACAAAAACTGTTATGTTACCTCATTTATTAATTTACTCCTCACGCCGGTTGAGTCGGCGAATAAAACTTGCTCGGAGACGGCGGGGTTAAGCACTACTCATTTTTTGTAATATTGTTGGTACTGCTGTTTGTTTAATCGGCATGGCCGTTTGTTCTCCTAATTCAACGAAAAAGAAACCGAAGGATGGACTTCCCACGAATCCAACTCAAAATGTTACTACAAACTTGGTCGGCAACGGTCCACCCACACTTCAAATCTTAATCATTAACCTGATTTAGAACACGAAAGAAACTGATATTATTATATTGTCCTTTTGTATGTACACGTTTGCACCCAGCAACAGTACACGGCACTTTTAACACGTAATCAATAAACCATAAAACGTAATCCTACATAGACAATGCAGACTTAATGCGGAGCCGCTGATCGCTTTGTACCATTGACGTCACAGGTCTCGTGACACTTACCTGTCTTCAAAAAGGGCGAAACTCGGAGCGTATGCGCTATGATGTATAATTGGCTACTGTGAGAAAACGGGACAACCAATAAGTGTAATATTTGAACAGATTGTATATTATATACATATGTTTCAGAATGTATGCTCAAAAGACACGCTATATTTCACCTTTAAAGATAAATAAAATAAGACATCACAAGCACAAAAGGGGTAACAATAGGGCTACCGCCTTGGAACGGTCAGTGGCGGTTTAAACCAGGTTCTAGTGTGACCAAACCACACACTTACCCGTTTGAAAACCAGCCAGGTCGGACTAGTAACAGCGGAGTTATGACCTTTGATTTAGTTAAAAATGCTATATTTTGTCTAGTTAAGACGATAGGGGCTTCATGTTTCATCTGATCTTTACAAGACTTTAGCAGATTATTAATATTAATAAACGCTCGGACAAGTTTGAAAATCAGCCATATCGGACTGGTAAAAGCGGAGGTATGGCCCTTGATTTAGTTAAAAGGGCTACATATTGCCCCGTTAAGATGATAGGACCTTCATTTTTCATCCGATCTTTACCAAACTATACCGGATTGTTACTATCAAAGAATGCTTGGAGAAATTCGAAAACCAGCCAGATTGGATCAGTAACAGCGGAGTTATGGCCCTTGATTTAGTTAAAAATGCTATATTTTGCCTCATTAAAATGATAGGGGCTTCATTTTTCCAGATTGTTTGTATCAATGAAAGCTCAGATAAATTTGAAAAACAGCCAGACTGGACTATTTACACCGGAGTTATGGCCCTTGATTTTCTGAAATATGCTATATTTTGCCTCGTTAAGACGAAAGGGCCTTCATTTTTCATCCAATCTTTAACAAACTATACCAGATTGTTACTATCAATAAATTAAAATGATAGGGGCTTCATTTTTCCAGATTGTTTGTATCAATGAAAGCTCAGATAAATTTGAAAAACAGCCAGACTGGACTATTTACACCGGAGTTATGGCCATTGATTTTCTTAATATGCTATATTTTGGCCTCATTAAGACGAAAGAACCTTCATTTGGCCGGATTTCAGTGAAACTTTGCAGGGATGTTCAGTACCAAACCTAGTTGTACATATAGTCGTCACCGTGTTCCGGTTTACATATTTTTGGCGGAGTTATGGCCCTTTTAAATTTTTTGATACACAAACGTTTTCCGGGCTAGTTCTCCTGAACCCCTGGCCGGATTTCAACGAATCTTGACAAGGATGATCAGTATCAAGCCTATTTGTGCATATCATCGCCATATTCCGGTTGAATGGGAGGAGGGGATGATCAGTTCCAAGCCTAGTTGCACCTGTCATTGCCGTGTTCTGGTTGAATTCAATTTGACCCTTTTAAGGTGTTATGCTTTAAATTTGGAGGCAAATTTTGATGTTAAGAATTTATAAAAATGAATAAGCAGTTGAATTCATTTCTATAATTTTGTGGTATTCAGAAGTTTGATATATACAGTGTCAGTTAATTTATTTAACAAAGAAACTGCTTTAAGTATATTTTGGTTAAAATCCTAATTAATGTTTTTCTTTCGATTTCTTTGACGTGACATAATTTTCTCTTAGGCTTAAGTTTAACAGCATGCTTCCTGCTATGTTAACTGACAATTAATCAGATTAACAAAAGAAGTGCAATCAAGATAAGTTCACAGGAAAGCCTTGTTTGTTATTTAATTGTTAGTTGTAGACACTTATACAACCTAGAATAAACTTAATATCCTGTATGAACAATAAAGCTGTTCACGCTATTTTCATAATCAGGGGCTACATTTTCACAACCCCGCCTACCTGATAGGTTTTGTAACATGTATTTTTATTGGTCGAAGTTGTGTAGACCAAAGTCCTTTTTAAGATCTAATTTTTCAAGTAGAGAAGAAGTTTTAAGTTTAAGGTGCCCTTAATAGTTTATTCTCTTACTGCTCTGGCTACTGCAAAGTCATTGAGTACCTTCATTGTGGCTTTCTAGGCTATTGCTTTTTTGTATTATATTTACACGAGCATATTTGTGTTTTACTTATATTGCCTATTGATGCCGCCTTGTTGGTTAGAGATTAGATCATGGCGGGAATTTCTTTATTTACACTGTCCTGTTTTAATGGGATGACAGTAGGGTAAGTGTGAGGTTTGGTGCACCCTATAAACGGTTTAAACCCCCAGTGGCCTACGTTGCCACTGACCGTTACAAGGAACATACATTGAATAAGTAAACACTATATTTGTTATCGTTTTAAATACATATACATATTCTTAGAGGAACATTAAAATACAATATAGTTACAATTCGAACAAGTCTTCATTTATTTTATACATCACACATTGTGCGGGCCCACAATAGCCGCATAATAAAGGTTTTAAGGTTTTAATGCACACATTTTGTCCCAACTATTTCTCCTGATCCCCTGGCCGGATTTCAACGAATCTTGGCAGGGATTATTAGTATCAAGCCTAGTTGCGCATTTCATTGTCGTGTTCCAGTTGATTGAATCTTGGCAGAGTAATGACACATTAATCTTGTTAATACACTAAATTTGAATAGATTAGTTCTCCTGAAACTCTGACTGGATTTCAACGAAACTTGGCAGGAATGATCAGTAGCAAGCCTAGTTGTATATATCATCGACATGTTCCGCGTTGATTGATTTTTGAAAGAGTTATGGCCCCTTATACATACACTTTATCTTCAGCAAGTAGAGCGTCCACAGGCCCTCTTGTGCCTTTTGTCATCCGATATTTACCAAACTTATGATTTAGTTAAAAATGCTGTATTTTGCCTCGTTAAGACGATAGGCCTTAATATCTCCGGATTTCAACGAAACTCTGCAGGGATGATCAGTACCAATACTAGTTGTACATATCGTCACCGTGTTCTGTTTGAATGATTTTGGCGGAGTTATGGCCCTTTAAAGGATTTAATACACAAACTTTGTCCGGACTTATTCTCCTGAATACATGGCAGGATTTCAACGAAACTTGGCAAGGATAATCAGTATCAAGCCTATTTGTGGATATCATCGCCATGTTCCGGCTGAATGATTTTTGGCGCAGTTATGGCTCTTTAAATGTTTTAATACACACACTTTGTCCCGAATAGTTCTCCTAATACCCTGGCCGGATTTCAACGAATCTTGGTGGGGATGATGAGTACCAAGCCTAGTTGCGCATATCATCGCCGTGTTCCAATTGAATGCATTTTTTGTAGAGTTATAGCCCTCTAAAGGTTTTACTACAATAACTTTGTGCAGACTAGTTCCGTTGAACCTCTGGTCGGATTTCAGGTATGATCAGTAACAAGAAATATAAAAAGATTGAAGCCTATTTGCGCATATCATCGCCATGTTTCGGTTGAATGATTTTTTGACATATTTATGGCCCCTTATACAAAACATTTATCCGGATTAGTTTTCCTGAACCCCTGGCTGGATTTCAGTTAAGCTTGGCAGGAATGATCAATACCAAGCCTAGTGCATTTCATTGTCGTGATCCGGTTGATTGCGTTTTGGTGGAGTTGTGGCTCTTTAAAGGTTTTAATACACAAACTGTGTAAGGACTAGTTCTCATCTACCACCGCTGGCTTTCAACGAATCTTGGTTGCGTATATCGTTGTCGTGTTCCATTTGAATGGTTTTTGGCGGATTTATGACCCTTTAAAAGTTTTAATACACAAACTTTGGCCCGACTAGTTCTCCTAATCCCCTAGCCGGATTTTAACGAAACTTTGTAGGGACGATCATTACCATGCCTAGTTGCGCACATTATCATCGTGTTCCAGTTGAATGATTTTCGGCCGATTTATGGCCCTTATACTAAAAACAACCTCTAGTTCTAATTCGGTATGGTTATTTAGGGACTCGAGGCACAACATAATTATATACAATGAGTTTTGACAGCCTGCATAAAGGGGCCCCTCTACAAGGTTACAACTTCGGGAACTTGCAGTAATTTATTATAACGGAGTTCCCGCCCTGTGACGCTATCTCCCTCCATAGCCTTTGAGATTTCATGTTAAAGTGTGATGTATTTCTTAGTTAAGGATGTGTAGATGTACAAAAATTTTTCGTATTGTTGTTCCATCTGCTTGGGCCCGCTAGTGGGTAATCGGGTAAAAAACACAAAACATTTAATATCTTGTCCAAATGTGAAGCATTTATAAAACGGGTTTTGTTCTCTAGCGTAAAGGGGCACCTCTACATGGATACAACTTGGGGAGCTTGCAGTAATTTATATGTTCGACTGCCATATTGCTCAGTGCAGGGCAAATAGGTTTATTATAAGTGCAACAACAACTTATATTTTCCCCACCCCACAACCACATACTCCGTATAGCCATTAGAGCATTACAGGCCCTCTTGGGCTTCTTTTTTTCTTACAAATCAATTTATCTCAATATGAAAATTTGCGACGTCACAAACGCAAAATGGTTGACCATATAAATTACGCCTAGGAACGATCAGTGGCAAAAAGGCTGCTGCGAATTTAACCAGGTTTCAACCAGGTTCTAGGGCGCACCAAACCTCACTCTTACTCTATTGAAATCCAAATTAACGGGACAGTGTAAGTAATAACATTCCAGCCAGATTGTGTCCTCTAACAAACTAGTCAGCAATAAGAGACAATAAATATAAAACACAAAGCTGATCATGTATAGAAGAATATAAAAGCAAAATCATAGAAAGTCACACAGCAAGTACTCACTGACTTGGCAGAAGCCAGAGCAAAAAGAGATTAAACCATTAAGGGCACGACAACACAAGATTGAAAGCAATCATTAAACGTTATTATTCCTTTTAGAATGAAGGCAGACGTCATCATAAGGTATAGATTATGTCGAGTAATCGCACATTCAAAGAGAAAAGCATAGTGGTGAACTGTAAATGGGTCAATCATATAATATGAAGTGCATCGTAAAGAAGAATAGATTTATAACCTCTGTTGATAACTTGTAATAAGTTAAATAAAGATTGCATGAACGAGATAATGCCCAATAATATTCTTGCTTACTGGATAAGGTTTTTCACGTTTTACATGAGTGATGGAAATCGTGATATTACACATAGGGGAAGATTATATCAACTATGACAGTTGCATGACGTCATTGTGTGAATAAACATGCAAAAAGTTAGTAGTTGGCGAAATCAATGCGCAGAATGTCAATGATATGCAAGAAAAAAAAGCATTCATGGGTATCGTATAACCTTGCTCTATCTGTAACTGAACACCGATAATTTTATCATTGTCAGTTGGGATAAACTATGATTAAAAATATATTGCTATATTTGCGTTTTGGTGGCGGCAATTTTGAAATGTACTAAAAGTAGTAACCGGGATCGGGGAGCATTTAATGTATTATAGAGGAGCTTACTTCTAAGCCAAAAATAAACTATATAATTGCTGTGTAAATGTTCTTTGGGTTAAGCTTTAATTAAGAATGTATTGTATATTATTACATTTAACGATTTAGATGTCAGACATTTTTCAATGTGCTAACAATAGTAACATGGGGTGTGGGTGGGTGGGGGATACTTAATATATTACAGAAGAGCTCAAATATATGCCAAAATAAAATATGATTCCTTTGGAAATAGTTTTTGGGTTAAGACTTAATTAAAAATATGTTGCTATATTTAATGATTTAGATGTCGGCCATTTTGTAATGTTCGAAAATAGTAACATTGGGTGTGGGGTGGGCGGGGGGACATTTAAAATAGTTTAGAGGATCTTAAATCTAAGCCAAGAATGAATAAAACAAAATATTTTTGTGTCAATGTTCTTTGGGTTAAGAAATAATTAAGAATATATTGCTGTCTTTAATCATTTGGATGGCGTCCATTTTAAAAAGTGCAAAAAGTAGTAACAGAACCTTGTGACCTTGGTGACCTTCTTCGATTTTCAAATTAGACTACAAACTACAAACTACTGTCACAGGAAGTTTGGTGCTTTTGTTACTCTGACTGCATCCGACTTTATTGATCCCTAGCTACAATATATAGGGGGTATAATATCGTTTTGATATCGTTTACGACAAATAATAGCAACTCCTCCTTAACCCACCTTTCGACACACCGGCAATGAAAAATCAAAGTCTAATTTACCTATACCAGGTCCTGGTGTATACTATTTAAAAAATGTAAATCTTTGTCATAAAGCTAGTTGTATGATATGCCACATATATCTATGTTGGCATTATTTAGTAATGTACTGAGATAATACGAGCTGGACATTAGACCAGTCGCATTCCAGGAACATAAATTAAAGCATGTCATGTCAAACTTACTTATTACTATTACTACTTTAACCAAACAGTATTACAGAATATAGATACTAATGCGTCATCCTGTGACATGGTAGAACCATTTTCAAATGCACTAGATAACATATCTAACGGGTGGATACTTTCTTTCAATGAAAATCTAACGTAATGACTTAATACGAGCTCGACATTAGACCAGTCGCATTCCAGGAACATAAATTGAAGCATGTCATGTCAAACTTACTTATTACCATTAATACTTTAACCGAACAGTATTACAGTATTACAGAATCTAGATAATAATGCGTCATCCTGTGACATTGTAGAACCTTTTTCAAATACACTAGATAACACATCTAACGGGGGGATACTTTCTTTCAATGAAAATCTAACGTAATGGCTTAAATGTCTCATCATCAGATATTATACGTCTATATCTCTTTGCATGGCTGTATGGGATAACGTATTTGCATGCTTTAGGATGGCCTGAAGAGTATTCTAAATACTGATGTATATTAGTATGTTTTACATACACGTCCGTAATCAAATATAGAGATTCGCCCCTTCATTAAGTTTACAACAATAAATGTTACATTGTGTTGCGATATGTTACATGTAAATGTAATACATGGATGAACATTGTTTAGAGCTGCATCAATAAATATTTGCACAGCTTCAAGCGAGTCGTCCCCGATCAGGAATATGTCATCTAAGAACATAAACCATCCTCTTGGGCTTATATCTCTAGAATTTAAAACGTCTTCTTCTAATATCCCCATAAATAATGCGGCATATGTAGGGGCAATTAATTAGTTAGGAAATAGCTTCTTCGGGTATTTTATTTGATATGTTCAGTTTAATTATTTGTTCATGGTCTCATTTAAGTTATGTTTATATAAAAAAAATTACAGAAATAATGTATTTGAGCAATTGCAACTATATACCAATCCTGATGAACTCCATTTTAAAAGTCTATAATATACATTTACTATTCATTAGGGAAATTCAAAAGGACGACAAACAAAAACTCAAAGAAGATCTGAAATGTGAAAATGGGGCAGTCGAGAAACACAAATGCAAACTAGAAGATGTAGGTAGCAAAGCAAACACAGCGACGGAGTCCGAGATAATACAAAGAAAAACAACTGAATACGAAAAAGAAAGGTTAGAACACAAGTGTTTATACTTCGCAAATACAAATATAAATACAAATATATCAAGATATGTTCGGTAAAGGTCCCACGCGTGATCTTATTCAACTCGATTTTGCGAGTTTCGTATTGTTATTGTATATGTAGTAATACCAACGAAGTTATATATAATTTCAATGGAAAATGAAGTGTTCTGTCAAGTGTACAGAGCTCTGGTAATATTATCTTACATAGAGAGCCTGCTTGACTGATTTATAGCGTGAAATCCCTTGATACAGACGTTGAAGTGATAATGAAAAGAAAGGCAATCATATTTATGTTTGTATCACGTATCAATTCATTATCTAAAAAAGAATTTGGGTCAAATGCCATAATTCGTAGCGTTACATTAAACCTCCAACATATATCTTCGAAGTGACAGTTATAAAATAGTATATTTATAGATTGCGCAGAATTCATAATGTATATGTTACGGATTCTCGTAAAATGTACAATCGACGGTAAGAAAAAACGTGATGAATTGCATTTCCAACGTACATGTTCATTTAGATTTGTTCGGCCGTTTGTGATACATTGGTTAACATTTTTCTAAATACTCATATATATAAAGAAATACTGGACTACAACTATATATTCATTGTCCAGGAATCAAAAGGGAGCGTTTGTTTCATTTATTGTCAAATCATACATTTAAAACATTTCAAATGGTGAACATTTGTTAGGTGAAAGCAAACAACTATTGACATACACGTGGGGTAGGCTATCTGAAGAGATATCCCAACTGAAGTACCTATCCATCTCAAAATCGAAAACAGGAAAAGTATAATTATAAAACCGGACCTTCCCCTTGAAAGGCAGAATGTTACCAAAAAAACAACATGCAAGCTCGAGAGGATGGGATAATAATACAAGAAGTATTTATAAAAATCGAACATAACATGTAGCATTTAGGGACCACGGTCAACCAGAAACACGAATCGAAACAATTAACAATTACAACAATAAATACAAGGCAAGGCACACACACAGAATGGTTGACACAGGGATGACGCCTTAAAGCTACGGACCCTGTATCTAAATCGCTTTCTTCTTAGTAGCGGTGTCTTTCTTGGTAGCGTCATGGTCATCAGTTCATGGTAAAATCGGGCTTTTAAGCGATCAACTTTAACGCAGGACATCATTTAGTGTAAAGACATCGAGTAGTTTGCCTCTCTCTAGACTTGAACACACGATGTTTGCAATTTCCAGTCAGACGTATCAGTATATGGTACATCATGTAGGACATGTAATTTAACCATGCGTGATGTAATAAAATCTGTTATCAAATTAAAACTAGGATTCCGTTTCAAAACAACGTTATTCCGATATTTTAATGTGCGGTTGATAAGTTTGTGCGTGTGTTTGCGCTAGTTATTGCGTAGTACCTATTAAGTGTTAAAACTTCTACAACCTAACAACAAGTATCCGTGGCTGAGTGGTTATATCTACATGAAGAAGCACACATAAAATCTAAACTTTACTGGTTCAAATCCCGTTCCGGGCATTTATTGTTTTCATAAAATATAATTGGAAGCCGTGTATTGATCGATGTTACCAGTGCGAAGGCTAGAGAAAATGTGATATTTTACGCATTGATTCTGGCTTATATACCGACTTTTGGATGCTCGTCGAATTGAAACTACCTCACCCGTGACTCGTTGATATTCATGAGTTAGTACAAGTTTAAGTTTAGCGTCTGTAGCTTTAAAGCGGTCAGTGGCAAAAAGGCCGCTTAGGGTATAAGCTAGGTTCTAAGGTGCACTAAACCTATCTCTTACCCTATTGTCATTCTATTAAAACGAGACAGCGCTAAAAGGAAATATAAGTATAACACATCATTGATAATGCATATATGAATATAAAATAAGTCTAATAAGCCGCAGGCCAAGTACTCAATGGCTTGATAGAAGTCAGATCAATAAACCATTAAGGGTTCGAAAAGACAAGATTGTAGACAAACATCAAACCCTACCGTCCTTTCAGGATTTAGGTAGACAGGTCACAGGGTCCACAATCGATGCGGTCATCGCACAAACAAATAGGAAAGCATAGTGGCGAACTGTAAATGGGTCAACCACTAAACATGCTGTGCGTTGCAAACTGATGGGGTCATAACCTCTTTTGATACTTGTGTGAGGTGAGCTGCCATTGAATGGATAAAAATAGTGTTAAATGTGAATGCGGTTTCACGTGGAACATGTCCTGATGCATGAAGTGTTCAAACCGGTCTTTCATCAATTTGTTTTCAATACTGAGTGTGGAATGAAATTAGTTCGAGTTAAACAACATCGAACACATGCATTATTTAGTTAAATACAATGATATGACGGCGTCAGCACATGATATTACAGTGGCGTATGTTGTTAAATATAAATCGGTATATGTAATTAAATAGTGCGCGTTTTCATATATTCAATCTAATACATTTAACATAAGCGACCTTTCTGGATTGCACTACAATACAGATTATAAAAATTATAAATATTAAGCAGTAAACACATAGTTGAGTTTCTCAGTACCAGTATCTTGTAAAATGATTGTTTTGCTTGTTTTCAAAACAAACGTCTAGAACCTTTCTTCGAAATTTTATGTTGACGAGGCAGCCATTTTACCGAGATTCTAGTATAGTTCTTGATTGGTTGATATAGACGAACCTTCTATCCAAGCTATGCAAAACGACAGACAAAACAAATACATTAATAAATAAACAAAGAGGGAAACGTCATCATTATATCTACGAACTAAATATGGATGGTCAAAAACACTGTATTAAAACACAATAATTAGGACATAGGTTTCCGGTTTCATTTTTTTTTTCGCCACAAAGGGTCAAGACGTTTGTATTTATAATCAAGCATCGACGTTCATCAAGACTATAAGACCTTTTGGTTACCTTTTTCAGCATCAAACGCCGCAGACCATCCGTTTGTTTCTCAACAATCCCTATATCGTCGATAGACTTTTACACTACTCAAAAAAAGGTAGGTTTAATTATTGTGTCGCCTGCATAGCATGGCAGACACTTAGGGATCACTTTGTCCGTCGTCTGTTGTCACAGTCCGTCGTCCGTCACACTTTAACCTGCAACCTAACCTTAGTCATAACTTGAAAAGTATTTGACATTTGTTCATGAAACTTCATTTTTTATGATCAATGTCCCGTTTTATTGGGTTGACAGTAGGGTAAGTGTGAGGTTTGGTGCACCCTAGAGCCTGGTTCCAAGGCGGTAGCCCTATTGTCAACCCTTTTGTGTTTGTGATGTCTTATTTGGCCTTTTATTCATCTTTAAATTTGTTCTTTGTTTCTGTGTGTGTTTGTGGTTGACTGTCGTCCTTGAATGCTTCTTTTTCTGTTCGATTTTTATATCTAGATTTACTTTCACAATAGTGTTGTTTGTGCCGTGACCGTAGAAAGTCTGCCCGTACATTCAATCAATATTGTTACCTTTTCATCCCACAGGGATTGTATGACTTTAATTGATCCAGATTTTCCTTAAACACGTGTGTTTCATATACCATGTTGAAGGTTTTGTGCTAATCGACATTTGGCCCGTTTTATTAGGTAACTTTCCTCGTGATCTAGTATTAAACACTGTTTTCGAGTTTTGTTCTTTTAAACGTCCGTAAGTTTACAAATATTATGTCTTATGGATCTTTGATAGATTCTATTTCAAATCTCTAATAACTATTAACTGGCCCTTATTTCGCTTTTCGCAGAATGGTATTACTTTCTAAATTACATATACGAGTATATCAGTGAAAACACTTACAATAAATAGTTCACCTCTTCGGTTACACTCTGCGTCATCAATAGAAATTCCAAAAAATAACTCTTCATTTCTTAGAACTAAACCATATGTACGCCTTAAATCTTCATTCGGCAACCTCGTTTCATGTTCCTTTTAATAATATTACCAGGATTTTAATAATGGCTCAAAAGTTTCAGTTACTCCTCTAGGATCACCTGTTTTGAGGAAATACCATATAAAGTCTCATTTTAGAAATCGCTTAGTTCATTCAAGACGCAGGTTGTTTCCCTCTATTAATAAGTGCAATGCTCAGAGGTGCAGTTGTTGCAATTATTCATCTTGCAAGTCCACCATTAAATCAGCTGTTAATGGTAGAATGTTTAATGTATGTCTAGCTTCAAATGTTGATTGACGTACATCTCACGTCATTTATGCTTTGACTTGAAATGCACTACGTTGCGGTATATAATAAAGTGGACAAACAGGTCGATCTTTAAAAGTTCGATTTCGTGAACATCAGTATAATGCAAGTAATCCTAAGAAGTTAAAAAAATTACTTGTACCAAACCTTTCGTCAATCAGGTCATACTTTTAGTAACGTTACTGTTCAACCGGTTGAATATATAGTTTATGATAATGATGCTATTAAAAGCTTTAAAATAAAAGCTAGACATATAGCAGAACTTAAATGGATGAAAAACTTACAGACACCATATCCACTCAGCCTTATTGACAATATTTATCAACAAGGAAATATTTCAAAAGATCCTAATATTGACATTTTTTTCTATATTTTCTACTCGAAAGCGTAATGGTAACATCAAACGTAAATCGCGTGTAATTATTTCAGTCGCTGATTCACATACTATTTGTAAACAGTCTGGAAAGCACTCTATGCTTTCACGGCTTACCTCTCTGTCCATTTATTCACTTAAGTTGATCGACGAGAAAGCAGACAAAATATTCATTCGTATAGATCCCTTGTATAACACTGCTTCCATGATTCAAAGCCACACACAACATGTTCTCCGACCCCATATTGACAAGGAGTCTGATCACGTCAGGCATTTTCTAAAAATACTATATCTTAATAAAGGTAATGATTTCATTGACATGCCTAGTATTTTTTCGAGATAATCATGTAATTGATTCTATCCCTAAATATTTCAAAAAATCAGAAAGTCCTGTAATGTGTTATAAGTATAAAAAACCTATTGGAAGAAATATTATTTTCAACTACAACAAAATAGTTTCTGACCTTGATATAGTAAATAACACTCCTAAGGAATGTGAATGTAACACATCACAATTTTGCTATGCTCCAGCAGGTCATGCCATCGTTGGTAATTTTGATATTGTTGATAAACGTATTCGGCATCTGTTGTCGAAAGGTCCTAAGTATAGATTACTTTAAACTATTGGTTTTAATGCCTGTCGTACTCAGATCACCCGATCCATTGAGGATTTTAGTATAAAATGGTGTTGTAGAGAACATGCGCACCCAAACACTCTTTCTACTTGGAAAAAGTCGATTTTTAAATTTATAGATACACGTATTAACTTTTATAATGCTAACCCCTCTTTACTTCCTCCGAGACTTAGGTTTTCCTTTCGTAATTTAAATTCGGGAATTCAAGAATTTCATAATAAATTTGTTTTAGTTCCTGCTAATAAAGCAGCTATTAATAATGTAATGATTGTTTGACGCCTACATTGCGTCAATGTTTTATCTCCGGAACGCGGCAGCACTTATTCGTATACTCCAGTTCATTCTACTGAGGATGATGCTGTTTTCACACATATCACTCGGTGCACTACTTTCAAGGCTGGGGTAGTAGAAAAGCAGAACAAACTGCCAACTATGTACTGGATTCCTAAATTTCGAATTCTAGTGCCTGCACCACCGTCAACATCTCCAAACTTATAACTTCTTGAATTACTGCCGTTAAAGATCATGTTAAACAATATTGTGATAAAACTTATGAAAACTCTGGGATTAATTAGTTTTGGTCTATTAAAAATTCAGGAGACGTTCTTGATAACATTTGCGATAAACGTCAAGTTTCATCTATTAGCACTTATTATAACTTCTCTACACTATATACAACCTTACCACATCACCTTATCAAAGACAAGCTTATTGCTCTTATTAAAAAACATTCGCTAGGGAAAATACTACACTTTTGGCCTGTAATAATATTAAAGTGGTTTTTACTATTTACTAACGGCAGTTTAGGCAATTACACTATGTGAACTTGCCAAAAAGTATGTGAAGCACTCATCTTCCTCCCTAGAACCGGTTTAAACCCCCAGTGGCCTTTGTTGCCACTGACCGTTCCAAAGCGGTTGCCCTATTGTCAACCCTTTTGTGTTTGTGATGTCGTTTGCATTTTTTATTACTTTTGCCTTCTCGTTTGTCTGTTTGCGTGTTTGTTTTTGTGTTTTGTGGTTGACTGTAGTCCTTGAATGCTGCTTTCCCTGTCCGATATTTTTATCTTTCCTATTAGATAATATTTTCGTCAAGTATGGAACGACCGTTTATAGACAAATTGTTTGTATCCCCATGGGTACGAACTGTGCACCCCTTGTCGCAGATTTGTTTTTATATTGCTATGAAAGAGATTTCAGGTTGAGTCTTTCACCAGATAACCAGGCTGGTGTTATTGAGGCCTTTAATGACACCTCTCGGTATCTGGATGTCATATATTAAACATTGACAACCCTTTCTTTTCTGCTATGGTTAATAATATATACCATAAAGAACTTCAACTTAACAAATATTTCTGATACTAGCGCTTCTTTTCTTGATTTACATCTCTCCATTGAAAATGATGAAATAATCGGCAAAATCTATGAAAAGAGAGATGATTTCAATTTTGATATTGCTAATTATCCCCGTTTAGATGGGGATGTTCCCCGAGCAACTTCTTAAGGGGTCTGTGTGTCTCAACTTATTCGTTTTTCTAGAGCTTGTACTCGAGTACTTTAGTAATATGACTTTAGTATTCGTAATCTTTGTATAACTAAAAAGCTACTCCGTCAGGGTTACCGTTACCATAAACTTCGTAAAACCTTTGCAAAATTGTATTATCGTAACCCTGATCTTCTTTCCAAATATAAAAGTAATTTAGGAACTTTTCTTCGACAAGGACTATCACAACCTGACTTCTATGGTGACGTGATTTACAAACTCATGACCACTTTCATACTTTGTTAAACTTGTTAAAACGTTTATCAAAAGAGGTTATGACCCTATCATTTTGCAACGCACTGCATGCTTGGTGGTGGACCCATTTACAGTTCGCCACTATGCTTTCCTGTTTAATTGTGCGATGACCGGACAGGCTGTGGACCCTATGATGACGTCTAACTAAAGCCCAAAAGGACGGTGACGTTTGACGTTTGTCTGCAGTCTTGTCTTGTCGTGCCCTCAATGGTTTATTCTCTTGTTGCTCTGGCTCCTGCCAAGTCATTGAGTACATTCTTTGTGGCTTTCTAGGCTATTGTTCTTTTGTATGTATATATGCACGAGCACTTATATTGCCTATTGATGCTGCCTTGTTGGTTAGAGAATGGTTCATGGCGGCAATTTCTTTATTTACACTGTCCCATTTTATTGGGTTGACAGTAGGGTAATAGTGAGGTTTGGTGCACCCTAGAACCTGGTTTAAACCCCCAGCGGCCTTTTTTGCCACTGACCGTTCCAATGCGGTATCCCTATTGTCACCCCTTTTGTGTTTGTGATGTCTTATTAGGCCTTTTATTCATCTTTAAATTTGTTCTTTGTTTCTGTATGTGTTTGTGGTTGACTGTCGTCCTTGAATGCTGCTTTTCCTGTTCGATTTTTAGCTCGACTGATCAGAGATCAGCGGAGCTTATGCCGTGGTGCGGCGTCCGTCGTCCGTCTGTCCGTAAACTTTTTTTTTAGCGAATACTCCTCTGAATCCACTTAATGGATTTTCATGAAACTTTACAGAAATGTTGCCCATGGATTCTAGTTGATCCTAGCAAAAATTCATGTTGATGTGAAATCCAAGATGGCCGCCAGATCTAAAAATAAGTTTTTAAAAAACAAGTTTGTAGCGACTACTTCTTGAAAACTATAAGTGATATTGATATGGGACTTTTTCTAAAATGATCAGCATGACTTGATGTTGGTCCTTGTCGAAAATCGTTTTGATTCGACGTTAAACATGGCTGCCAGCGGCCATCTTTGTTTACATAGAGTTATATAATGAAAATTTTTAGAGACTACTCCTCTGAAACTACTTGACGGATTTTCATGAAACTTCACAGGAATGTTGCTCTTGATGTCTAATTGATCCTAGCAAAATTTCAGGTCGGCCGGAAATTCAAGATGGCCGCCACGGCTAAAAATAATTTTTCAAAAAACAAGTCTGTAGCGACTACTTCCTGAAATCAAAATCAATCAGTAGAGCTTCAAGGTCATTGACCTCTTGTTATATCTATATTCACACACATCTTCATCGTAACCCAACGAATGATGTTATACATGGCCAATAACTCTGACTTTCATTTTGTCAGAGTTATAAACCCTTTTATAAACTTTTGACTTGCATACTAACCAGACTCATAACTGGCCATAACTTAAGAAGTATTTGACCAGTGTTCATGAATATTCACACACATATTCATCTTACCATACGTAATAGTGTTACCCATCACCAATAACTCTGATTTTTACTTTGACAGAGTTATGTCTGCTTTTATAAACCTTTAATCTGCATCATAACTAAACTCATAATTGGCCATCATTTAAAAAGTAGTTTACCTATGTTCATGAAACTTACCACACCTAATAGTGTTACCTACGGCCAATAACTCTGATTTTCATTTCAGCAGAGTTATCCCCTTTTCATAAAACTTTGACCTTCAGCCTAATCAAGCTTATAATTGGCCATAACTTAAGAAGTATTTGACCTTTGTTCATGAAACTTATTTTGGTCTATAAAAAATTCAGGAGACGTTCTTGATAACATTTTCAATAAAGGTCAAGTTCCATCAATAAGCACTTATGACTTCTCTACACTATATACAACCTTACCACATCACTTTATTAAAGACAAGCTAGTTTCTCTTATTCAAAAAAACATTTGCTAGAGAAAATACTACATGTTTGGCATGTAATAATATTAAAGCGTTTTTTACTAACGGCAGTTTAGACAATTATACTATGTGGACTTGCTATGAAGTTTGTGAAGCACTCATCTTCCTATTAGATAATATTTTCGACAGGTATGGAACCACCGTTTATAGACAAATTGTTGGTATCCCTATGGGTACGAACTGTGCACCACTTGTCGCAGATTTGTTTTTATTTTGCTATGAAAGAGATTTCATGTTGAGTCTTTCACCAGATACCCAGGCAGATGTTATTGTTGCCTTTCACTTCACACACATATTCATCTTACCACACAGAATAGTGTTACCTACGGCCAATAAATCTGATTTTCATTTCAGCAGAGTTATCCCCTTTTCATAAAACTTTGACCTTCAGCCTAATCAAGCTTATAATTGGCCATAACTTAAGAAGTAATCTGGTTTACATATTGAACATTGACAATCCTTTCTTTCTAACTATGGTTAATAATATTTATCCTAAAGAACTTCATCTTAACAAAGCTAATATATATGGTAATAACGCTTCTTTTCTTGATTTAGATCTCTCGATTGAAAATGGTGAAATAATTAGCAAAATCTATGACAAGAGAGATGGTTTTAATTTTGACATTGTTAATTATCACCACTTGGATGTGGATGTTCACCGAGCAACTTCTTATGGGGTGTATGTGTCTCAACTTATTCGTTTTTCAAGAGCTTGTACTCAAGTTGAGGACTTCAATATTCGTAATCTTTGTAGAACTAAAAAGCTACTCAATCAGGGTTACCGTTACCATAAACTTCGTAAAACCTTTGCAAAATTGTATTACCGTAACCCTGATCTTCTTTCCAAATATAAAATAATTTAAGGACTCTTCTGCGACAAGGACTATCACAACATGACTTCTGTGGTGATTTGATTTATAAACTTCGGAAGATTCTTGGTCATGATCACTTTCATACTATCTTTGTTAAACTTGTTAAAAAGTTTATCAAAAGAGGTTATGACCCTATCATTTTGCAATGTACTGCATGCTTGGTGGTGGACCCTTTTACAGTTCGCCACTATGCTTTCCTTTTTAATTGTACGATGACCGGACAGGCTGTGGACCCTATGATGACGCCTACCTAAAGTCCATTGGGACGGTGGCGTTTGATGTTTGTCTATGATCTTTCGTTTCGTGCCCTTAATGGTTTATTCTCTTGTTGCTCTGGCTTCTGCCAAGTCATTGAGTACCTTCATTGTGGCTTTCTAGGCTATTGTTTTTTATATTATATTTACACGAGCATATTTGTGTTTTACTTATATTGCCTCTTGATGCTGCCTTGTTGGTTAGAGATTAGATCTTGGCGGGGATTTCTTTATTTACACTGTCCTGTTTTAATGGGATTACAGTAGGGTAAGTGTGAGGTTTGGTGCACCCTAGAACCGGTTTAAACCCCCAATGGACAACTTTGCCACTGACCGTTCCAAGGCGGTAGCCCTATTGTCAACCATTTTGTGTTTGTGATGTCGTTTGAATTTATGGTTACTTTTGCCTTCTTGTTTGTCTGTTTGCGTGTTTGTTTCTGTGTTTTGTGGTTGACTGTCCTCCTTGAATGCTACTTTCCCTGTCCGATCTTTTTATAATACTTCACACGCATATTCATCTTAGCACACAGACTATTGTTACCCACGAATAATAACTCTTGACTTTCATTGTGACATAGTTATGCCACCCTTTCATAAAACGTTCAACCTGCAACGTAACCAGACTCTTAACAAGCCATAACTTAAGAAGTAGTCGACCTATGTTCATGAAACGTCACGCACATATTCATCTTACCACACAAAATAGTGTTACCCACGGTCAATAACTCTGACTTTCATTTGAACAGACTTTCATTTGAGCAGTGTTACGCCCCTTTTCATAAAACTTTAACCTGCAGCCTGTTTATGTAACTTCATACACATATGTCCAATAACTCTGAATTTCATTTGGCAACGTTATGCCCCCTTTTCATAAAACTTTAACTTCCAACCTAACCTAGCTCATAACTTGGCAAAATATTGACCTATGGTCATGAAACTTTACACAGTTCTTCCGTATCAATTATTCAATGCAGTGTTATGCCCCTTTTCATAAACGTCAACACTTTAACAAACTGCTCCATAATTCTGCTCCATAATTAATGAAGGATTGCACCCCCTGTCTTCACACTTTATAGTTATATTGTACTTGCTGAAGTAAGCACACGACAGGCGACACAAGTGTTCCGATGAACACTCTTCTTGTTATTATGTAAGTTCGTGATTTTTTAAACAAATGAGTTGATGACTAGCCAGTTAGAAAGCACCATTATGAAACATGTAGACAGTACGTCAATCCGGTTTAAAAGTAGGTCGCAACGATTGGTGCTTTCTTGATTGTAGTTTGTTTACCCTTCATCGGCAATGGAAATGTCGGTGCATTTAAAAGCAGGTTTAAATTATTTACATAGATCAAAAGAAACAATTAAAAAAGACATGATGAGCAATATGTATGACATGCCTGGTATATAGTCTGACCTGGTATATAATTAGTGTAAACATGTTTGCATATCTGCCATTTGGTACGACTGATTAACTCACGACTGGATGGTAGTATATAATCATTTGGGCGGTTTATCATAAAGTATGTTTTAAACCTGCAATGCTAGCCAGTTTATATGTAGTAAATATTGCTGATATCCCCCATTTCAAGAATTTCTTTATTTAGCAGTCCTTTTAGAAAAAAACAACATCAAAAAATCACATTTGGTCATAATTCCTTGCATGAAATATGCAGTTCAAAGTATGTGAAAAAAGGAATGGCAGGTAAACATATTATCAATACTATTTTAAAAACACTATTGAGAACTATATTAAAGAAGCTTAAATATAAATTTACAAAATTCCTGGCTTGATATTTGGTTTTTACTCTGTATTGTTCTCTTACAAAGGGTGAATTATTACATTTAAACAAATGAGGGATTATATTTCGCTCATACAACTTTTTTTTCCCACATTTTACTACATATTTAAGAAATTTACAATTTTAGCACTTTTGAAATGGGAGTTATTAAATTTACCGCAACAAGATTCTATGAGTTTAATTCCATCATTGTTTGGATAGAGATTCATTTTAATATTTTTACATTTTTTATACTAAAGTACGTATTATTGTCGAACACGTTTGAGTAGATAAAACAATAATCCAAGTTCAATGCTAATTTTAAATAACAAGGCCAAGTAAAAGTGGCTTGTCCAAGAAACACGGACGAAACCTTATATATAAAGTCCACGTTACCCGCTGGGCCACACCTGCCCTCCATGCAAATAACGAAGAAACGTATATGCTATAGTATGATGCAATGAAACCAAAATTTATATATGTTTCCTTGACATTGCATTTAAATCAGTATTGCCTCTGTATGCCATTTGGTGTCAATTATGTGTCGCTTGTCATTAATTATATTAATTATTTTGTACTCTGAAAATCGACTAACAATCAGACAAATATTTAAATTATCAGTATGCATGTATGTTCGTTATTTTCTTTTATTAATCACATACGTGTTACTTTGTGATAGAATGAGACATTTTCCATTATTGTTTTTACTAATTCAAATTAATTTATAAACTTAATATAGTAAAAACAATAAATGGAGAATGAGACATTTTCCATTGATTGTTTTTACTATTTCAAATTAATTTATAAACTTAATATAATCAAAACAATAAATGGAAAATGTCTCACTCTATCACAAAGTAACATACATGTATGTGATTAATTAAAGAAAAATAACGAACAGACAAATCTAATAATTTTATAAATTAATTTGATTTAGTAAAGCGAAAAAATGGAAAATGTCTCATTCTATCACAAAGTAACATGTATGTGATTAATAAAAGAAAATAACGAACATACATACTGATAATTAAAATATTTGTCTGATTGTTAGTCGATTTTCAGAGAACAAAACCACAATATGCACTAATTTATCAAATATATATATACCTGATTAATTAATAATAACTCTTATATAATGTTTGTGATATTTTACAGAGGATTTACGAGACATCATTATTAGCAGTTGCTATATATTTTGGGACCACACACACCGCATGTGCCTTCTCATATTGCTCACATCCAGCCAAATTCTATGGCTTAGACCTGCATAGGCAACGCAACAAAAGTAAGTTTCTTAGTTTGATAACATGAGTGTAATACTCACTGGGGGTAAACCCGGTATCAGCGCAAATGGATTCTCGACGAAAAGTCTCAGTTGCGTTGTTGTTTCGGTTGCGCCGCGAAAAGTCAATACTGCCTGTATTATGTATTTATTCGACATAAAAATATCATTATATAAAACTGTCACTGTTCCCTGACGATTGCAATTCTAATGCCACGTTTCTTCCCTATGGTAGAATAACTAAGAAAAGTTAAGCAATCAACAATGTATTTAAATATATGCAAATAGGTTTAATGTCCACATGATACTTGATTAATCAGTCGAAAGGCTTATTTTAATGCTCAACCAAGTGCTAGAGGGCATGAACGGTAGCAAGCATTTTTCACTTACGTTCATGAACACTTTCAGTCAAATCGAGACTGCAATATATTTTGTATTTATCGTGTTCGGCGATTTCCTAATTTCTTATTACAGGCCCTTTGTCCCTTTAACGGCACACCAGTGAATACAAACTTGCAGTATGTTTGTATATAGACTACACTGGCTATAAAATAAATAAATAAAATTAAATTAAAACCAATCAATCGGTCGGTCGGTCGGTCGGTCAGTCGGTCAATCAATCAATCAAACTAATACGATGACGGATATATGAAGATGTAGTAGCGTCACAATAGTCTTTGAAACTAGTGTGTTATCAGACCTGCCTACATAAGCTGCTTCAATTGACGTTTGGAATGCCGTATTGGCTTTTATTAATAACCTTATTTGGTGACATCACCTATTGGAATAGACGATATCAACAAATGGTGTTTACAAAAATAGGACACCCCATACTGATTAAGTTTTTAATTGTTCTTAAACACACGTAGCCTCATAAAATTGGTATGAATCACACTGTGTATCCTTTCCGTATATGTAAAAAGGAATAGTTAATCCCGTACTTTGATTCAACTGTCTACATTATTGCTGTTTTCCTGTCACTGTGACTTTCAATACAATGTCTAACCGCATCTGTACATGACGAAAACCACAGAGAATAATGTTTTCATTTGCTGTTTAGATTCGGAAAAGATAGAAATCATAGCTGAGTAACCGTTACATTAAAACTGTTGTCGGCGAGAAGCAATGACACTTTCAGGGAGTAACCGTAGCACACATTTTTTTTTAAAACAGTTATTTTTTACTCTATGAACCAAATATTACTTTCTAATTGAGTGTATACACTTTTTGATGAAGCATAATGTATTAAAGTGCTATAAGTTTTGATGTTTGGATGGCGAGTAGTCCGTCGTCCGCCCGTCGTCCGTCCGTCGTCCGCCGTCAATCTTTAAATTTGTTTCCTCGTTAGGACGATAGGGACTTCATTTTTCATCCGATCTTACCAATCTTTAACAGGTTGTTAATATCAATGAAAGCTCGGAAAAGTTCAAAACCCACTTAACCAAGCCAGATCGGACCAGGAAAATCGGAGTTATGGTCCTCCACTTAGTTAATACTGCTCTATTTTTCCTCGTTAAGACGATAGGGCCTTCATTTCTCATCCGATATTTACCAAAATTTACCAGATTGTTATCAATGACAGCTCGGACAAGTTTGAAAACCAGCCAGATCGGGTAAGTAACACCGGAGTTATGGCCCTTGATTTAGTTAAAAATAAGTAAAAGTTTTAAATAAGTGAAAGCTCGGACAAGTTCGATAACCAGCTACATTGGATCAGGAATACTAGTGTTATGTGCCCTTAAATTATTGAAAAAATGCCATTTTCAGCCTTGTGAACGCTCTGGCGCCTTCATTTTGTATTCGATCTTTCCAAAACTTGGCCAGATAGTTGATATTGATGAAATCTCTGACGAGGTTTAAAAGCAGCCAGATCAAACCAGTAACACCGGAGTTTTGCCCTTTTTTCAGTAGTATGGACAATGGAAACCCCAGGGATCGTGGGTTCAAATCTCACTGGAGGCATATTTTTTTCTCAAAAGAAACCTTGGTTAACTTTTCTTTAATTGGGAGCATAGGGGCCCTTGTTGGATCAATTTTACATATAGTTATAGGGAAGAACTTCAAATATCTTCTTCTCTGACACTACAAGAAATAAAGGTTTAATATATATTTTATTTATTATCAGCTTATGGATCCTCTATCAATTTTGTTCAAATGGTGACCCTTGGGTCAAATTCTTCTTCACTTAAACTATAATAGCCAAATGTTTAATACTTTGTATTTACCATCAGCTTATTGTTCTCTGCCGAGTATGTTCAAACGGTGACCCTGGTGTCAAATCTATTATTAGCTTATGTCCCTCGACAAAGTTTGTTCAAATGGTGACCCTGCATAGCCAGTGGAGCAATACTATTGGGCCTCTTTGTTTTAAGAATTCTTTCATTTTACAAATCGATTTAAAATGTTGCTGATAGAGATACTATGCAAAACACTTTTTTGAAACGTAATTATTTAACTGATATATAAGCGTTTAATGATAAAGTTCGGAATGAAAACTAGCTAAAATAAAAAATAGTTACCATTTTCATTCAAAATCTACGTTGGTAAACAGACTTTGTTGAGAATCATAGACTATTCGTGGCGCAACCGATACCACTATCGTTGCACAATCGTGACAGATTTTCGTCGAGAATCCATTAACGCTGATACCAGGTTTACCCGCAGTGATACTGCGGAATCAAACATATGTTAGTAGGATGCAGCTAGGCCTTTGTATACGATTGATACATGCATACATCATGAATGGACGAGATTTTCAAAACATTAAAACGTGTAAATACGTGTATCCCCTTAAAGAAAGACTGATTCACGGAGTTGAATAGCCAATAAAGAAACGTCTGGCTACCTAGGAAACAATTAAAACATTGACTTACGTAAAGTATAATATATATATAATATACAGATTATCGACCAAGCAGTGCTTAAACTAACAAATATCTATCGCTTTCGGCTTTAATAGCCTTCCTCAGGATACATACATAAAGTATATTATAAGCAAAATCATAAACCAATCACTACTATAAGCTTATAGTATTGATTGGTTTATGTTTTTGCTTTTAAATTTTTTTTTCCGAAATGTATGTGTTTGTTTTTGTGACTTATGTAAGGCGATTAAAGCCGGAAGCGCTCTATATTTGTTAGTTTAAGCACTGTTTGGTTGATCATTTCTTTCACAAATATGCACCCTTAATTCGCTCAAAGTACTATCAAGAAAACCATATTATTGTTGTAGTCAGTACCGGTATGTCAGACATAATGTTCTGAGTACTATCCCGATATCCTGGGTACCGATCCTTATATGTAAGCGTGTTTTTGTTGCTGTTGTTGTTTTAACTAACTTCAATATTGTAATTTTAAGTAATACTATTACCTATTACTTCAACGAGATATGATATAAGTACTATTAATTGTCTTTTATTATTCCAAAGACTTTGCCATTGATTGATATTACCAATCAAAACGTTGCAATGGGATGGGAATATATATGGCTTACAGACATGTTGCAACCAGTGACAGTCCAGACATACTACCGTGTCATTGAGCGATTGTTCCTCTGGTATATTGGCAGAGGAAGTATACTCCATAAAAAAAAAGCTATAAAAGAATGACTGTTGTATCATTGAAATTATAAAGTTTTAGCATTTTAGATGTATGCATTTCAACGCAGTCACCCTCCTTGAGCGCATACAGCCTGTGGCCCAGTGGATAGTACGGTGGACTTGAAATCTGGAGAACCCTCGTATGTCTGATCGGGACTTAAATTGGGCGGTCCTGTGTAACCGAATCAATCCTTTAAGTTAAAGAACTATAGTAATCTATTTGTTATTAAGATTATGGCAGGTTCCCGGATTCCAAAGTATAGCTCCCATATCTATGGGGCGGGTCTTAATATCTGATAATGTGTTGATAATCCGTTTAACAACAACCAATTCATTCAATTATGTTTCTTTTAAAGAGAATCTTCAGTAACTTCACACACAAAATTAAAGATAAAAGTATACTTTTTTCAACAACAAGCACTATGTAAAAACTAATATTGAGATCAAGGTCAGTTTAAGGCAGTACATAGAGACCCCTGTGTGATAGTCTTTGTCATTGTCGCAACTATTTCCGTCATTGGCAATACACTTTCGATCTTTTTTATGTAACTGTCATTCAGTTTTCACTATTTCAGCATGCAACAAAAATAGGTTATGATTATAATAAAATGCAAAGAATATGTTAAGGTGATATTATAGCAACTGTACCAATTCTAACAAATAGTTGCTAAGGTTAGTAGTTAGTACATTAATCTATGTATTACCCTTAAGCTTCTTCTTCGATGTTTTTCGTGCAAATGTATATAATCGTTTTTAATTTCATATGCATATATCTTTATTGTGATTTATGAGGGTGGGTTAATTCAAACTGGTGTTAAACATCGTTAAAATATACATAAATTGCAATTAAAGGCATTAAAATAGACATCTAATTGGATTTTGTGTTTGCATGTGTTAACTATTGCTTCGTGTCTTTATGTGTAATACCTATTTAAAATGTCTTAATCATAATAAGTATTGAATATACACCTAAAATGGACTTATATAAAGCGGAAACACTCACATTTCCCTTATCTAGAATCCTTTGGACTTTTGTGTCGTTTGTGCAAGATATTCATAGATCAGAAAATTAAAATAATAGTGTTGTTGCAATTATTTTGAGGAAGACTTACACTTCCTGTTCGATGCGTGTATCCTCTTTTCAGACTTGCTGAACTTATATAAGGCATGAACGTTGTATAGTACATACGTTCATTAATTCATAATATAATCACTAAATCATAGTAGAGTAGTTGTTAATTATTAATTCTTACAATCAATTTTATACATATAATGTAAACAAATATGTATACTAACCTTAATGCATAACAAATTTGTCAATAGTGGCTGGGGTAATTTGACTTCCAATTTTAAGTAAAATAGTGATTATAAGCAGAATGCAATGCTGAAACAAAGCTTATTTATTCTGTATTAAATATAGATATAGAAATCGAACAGGAAATTTATGAATTGTTTAATTTAGACAGCCTTTTCAACATAATGCAAATATGAAAATATACTGCAGTTTACGTTACATCCTGTTCGTAACCACAAAAATCATAAATACAGTTAATAATAACTAGACAGTAGGTTACCAAAAGAGGTCATCCCCACTCTGGGGGAATTTTGAAGAATATATTTTCCTGAAAGGGTATGCGTTTGCTACAAATGAAGTATGTTTGAGAGTGAGGATATAAGGGCGTGACATCCATTTGAAATATGTTACCATTATCATGTTTTGAAAATGTAATACTCAAACAAGTGTTTATATGCAACAAAACGGTATGTGTATTTTATATTATTTATCAAACAGGTTCAAAAACCAAAATCTAACGAAGAAAATAAATTTCCAAAAGACAATGTAGTTTACGTTACGTGACATTAACACGTGACGTTACTATTTAAAGTTATCTGTCATACATATTGAATATTTCCCGAAATAAAAGCTCTAGTTCTTTACTGAAACAGTGACTATTTTAATAATAAAATGTAATTCTGTATAATTCATTAAATGCATATATAAAAGAACGAATACATAAATAAAATGTGTGTATATATCTAGATGATACGATATGTAAAATAAACACGAAAAGTACGTTACCATTTAAAGTTACATGTAATATCGGACGTTGTTTTAAAAAAATGTAATATAATTCATTAGTATAAGTAAATAAATGAATAAAATATCTAAAAATAAAATAAATATATAATAAATAAATATTTTAAAATGGTTCATAAATCAGAAAAATAGTAATTGCACAATAAACTGCTGGGAGCTTATCCGTTATTGACAATGTTCTTTTTACTAGTTATGACATCTTTTGTTACAATGTATCCTGCTTTTGAGACAAACCCCAAAGAATAATAATATTTTGTCCCCATCCAATGTAAGTTAGTCTTGCCTTATTCTGATTTATACTAGTATTTGGACAAAACAATACTAATACTACTAACACTTATCAAAGACAGACACAAAGGAAACTGACACTGACATGCATTTATCTTCACTCTAAAGCCTATCTCCAATGTTCCTTGAGATTGACCATTGGAATTACGCCAGACTCATTCCAGTATATTTGATGACATCCGGAGTCTTTGACATAACCAAAACAGGAGATTCAGTGTTCCTCTTCCACAAGTCACATAACTATTCATAAACTATCAATCAATATGCAAATTATGAGGGTAACATCATTGGATTCAGTAGAAAGTATGCAGCATAACAGTAATACCACTGGTGCATTACACGTCAATGTAGAGCAAAGCTGCTAAAGGCAACTCTCCAAATGGCAAATATGTCATCAGAAGTTATTTCTTCGCGCAAAGCACTGCATCCATCCGAAACAAAGAACAATGAGAAAGACTTGAGAAGAGCCACAGAATATATCATTGGTTTCACAAACCGAATTCCGAGTTGATATCAATAACTATGAGCTATACCTCCGATCGTCCGTATTTCAGCATAGCAAGATGTTGATGATGATATATTACAGCATCAGGTTGAGAAGACCATAAAAAAATTGTCAATGACTTGTTAATTGACACGCCGACCCGGTCTATAACACACTATATTCGGTTAATTGGTTCCCTTATTAATCAGGTATAAGACAGATCTTAAGTTGAAGCTATCATATCCTCAAGGCTCAGTACCATGGTTCCTTGAAACAGCTAATGGCAATTCAGTTAGAACTGACACAGCCAAATTGCTTCCCTGCTTAGAAGTATCAGTTGAGCCAGCTACACAGCGACAGACTGAATATACTATGATAATGCAACACCTCACAATCAGCCCTCAGTTCCTGGTACGTTGGACGATTTGGCAGAAATGGATTTGACATACTTACCAAAGCACTTTGAGTCGACTTTGTGACAGACACTTGCGTCCCTAGATCTATCAAGTTGTTTGTGTGCAAGAGGCGAGGTGAAACCCCAACTTTCCCGTTGTCAGGGCCGAAAACGAAGACATTGTGATTTGAAGAGTTATATGAGTAATCGCAACAATACAACACAATTCATTAATCGTATTTTCGGCCAGTGGAAAACAAACAGATACGCACCAAGCCCAATGTCACGAAATAGCTACTCTGTCTGGGAAAAAATGTCCCCGGCTTACCATTGCAGATGACATATTTGTCTTTGCTATTGATCAGGAAGATCTGTTTCATCATAGGAGGAAGCAGACATCAGAATGAATCAATCCTCACCAACATCAGAAACAATCGTGGTGCATTCTCCTGACACAGACATACTGATCCTGCTTTCAAAATGTGTTTCTGTTATGCAACCATATGTCATGTTTGGCACTCGGATGATTAAAAATGGAGATGTTGAATGTGAAACAAATTGTAGAGGTTAAAGGGGCTGATATTTGCTCTTTACTACCCACAATACATTGCTTTACAAGCTGTGTTACAACCAGTGGATTAGTAGGGAAAGACAAGGCTGTCCCATTGAAGATGATTAAAAAGCAAAGATAGTTTGTGTCAATTTGGATTGCTCGAACAGCAGCATGAATGTTCGGATGATCTTCAAAAAAGTACGGAGATCACGGAGAGGATAGTGTGCTGCCTATATGGCAAACCTCTTTACACGGATGTCATACACGTTTTCGCGAAAATTCGACATGCACACTTTCAAGTGCTTTTGTGGTACCACCATACTGTCCAACATTAACCAGACGCAGAAACAAATGAGAGAAGATAAAGTTTTGAATTTGACTGGGATATTGGTGATATTGCGTCACAATAGTTGGTTGACATCATATTTAAAGAGCCTGACACTGAAGTAGGAAGCAATAATGGGTTGGAAGATATGGCAGCCAACAAACTGATTGATAGTGAGTTTGAAGAAAGTGATGACAATGTATAGGAATTATGAGCTCAAATGATGTAATATATTTTTATGAAAGTGCATGCTATCTTATAAAGCTATACATTTATATGTGTTAGTAACGCAAATAAGTTTAATTCATTTTGTGAATATGTTGAAATTGCTTAATTTGTTACCTTTGATTAATATATGAATACATTAGCAGTTAAAATTGTGCATATAATTTGCTATTTTTCTTTGAATTTGGTAACGTAAAAAATACGGAAGAGTCGTGTAAATTATATACAAACTTAATTTGATTCAATGTTTGCCTAAGAATAAACAATATATAAAGGAAAATAAATATATATATCCATGTTTTTATTTGATACTTAGATGTGGTATCTAAATAATATGCAAACGTAACTGGTAACGTACGTAACGTTTAATACATGAGGTAACACATATTAGCTTGACATAATTCCATGTCTGTTCAAACATTGTTGTCACTATCGATGGTGTTTATAGGAATGTTGTATTAACATCTGTATAAGCTAACTGGCTGTATTTTCTAGATTTCCAGTAGCATACGGACAATTATTATTAAAGATTAAAAAAAAGACACAATGTAACGGACAATACAAGAACCAAACATTGCTCATACAATGGATACGCATGTCTGTTGTTTAAGGTGTTTAAAAAATTTTCGGATATAAAATACTTATTTTCTTAATTTCTTAAACCAAACACCTTCATTCAACAAAGTAACGTAAATTACGGTAACGTAGGCTTAATGATGCAGGTATCAAAGGTATAAACATTAAGTGCAAGAAAAAATTGTAGTTTAAAAAGCATAAATAAGGTTCAAAATGAGTTGTTACTTCAATTATGTCTAAAGGAATGTTGCAATAAAACTTTAATAGTGCAGAAAATGATTTAAAAACACACAATGTAACAGACATTACTAGAACCAAACATTATCAACATCATGGGAACGTATGTCTGTGATATTTGTAAGGTTTGGAATAATTTTCGGATGTAACATCATTAATGTTCTTAATGTCTTACGTTAATAAACGCAATAAAACAAGGTAACGTAAATTACGGTAGGCTTAGTAATGCAGGTATCCAAGGTACAAAAAGTAAGTAAAACCAACTTTTATATTATAATAGGCATGAATAATGCAGACAATTTAATATACCAACCCTTTCTTCCGTACATGTTTAATCTTCAAAATGCAGTAAAATTAATTATTATTTTATAGGTAACGTATTCTACACCCAGTAAAACGATACAGCCCCAGTCTCCAGATGACACACATGTTTCAAAATGCTCTACACACAATGGGCTTTCAGAAAAGTAGAGTGTACAAAATTCCCCCTTGTGGGGAGGGTTTCTCCTATTAGCTTACAGCTTACCACAAACACACACAGAAACAGAGAACTAATTTAAAGATGAATAAAAGGCCAAGTAAGACACCACAACACAACATTACTATGAATTATAAACTTAATTGCATATTTTAAAAGTATATTAACAGTTATCAAACATTAATAATGTGCATAAATGAACATCCAAAATTTGATGCCAAGGCTAAAATGGTACATATTGTATTGATGAATTAAACTGTATAAGCTACCCGCTCCAGATTACTATTATAGAAAAAATTCATCTACAGACATGGCTCTTTCCAAAAAATAATGATAAGCATTTGCCACCTGAGTTGGTAGCAATATCGAACAATTTGGTTCTCGGCTCAAGGCCTATATTTCGAAAATGATGAAACAAAAGATAAACGTATATGTTAGCAAGTTACGATATGTCGAGATTAATTTGAACGTTGAAAAGTAACCGAATGTTAATGGTTATCGATTTGGGAGAGATTTTGTTTTTGTGTATTTGTTATATTTTGGAAGTATAATATAAAAAAAAACTACTATCTGTATTTCATGGAATAGAAGCAACACAGCAACATTTTCCCACGGAGAGATATACCACACATGTTAAGTGTTAAAATACAATACCTATACAAATCAATCCTGTTTTGGACCAAACAAGGGATATATATACACATATATACACACACATATATATTATTATTATTTCTTTTTTGAATTTCAGCGTTAAATAAATTTAAAGGTGTTCAATATTTGTTCAAAACAGTTCTAATATCAAAAGCCTTATATACATATAATCCCTAAGTTTCATCACTTAGATTTTGTTTTCTCTATTTAATAATTGAACGAACTTCATGTAGTTTTTTTCCCCAATAGTATTGTTTTATGTATGATTTTCTTAATTCTGTATCGATAACGAAATGATACTCGTCTTCGAGGCACTAGCATTGTATGCATGTCCTTTCGTGAAAAGGCACACCTTTGGGCTTTTCCCAACATCCGCACTCTACTTCCAATCTGTGAGAAGAGAGTCTAAGTCTTGAAAAGACAAATAATTCTCTAGTAGAATCGTTAAATTGGGTGTTCCAGTCTTGAACAAATACGTCCTCGAGACGTTGTTTAAAAAAAAGAGAGAACCAAGTCCCTATCACCAACTCCCTGAGCTAGCCATATTTCATAATAACCCATTGTTGATAACAAATGTCTAATTTGCAAGACCCAGTTTATTTTATTTATTTGCCTTTCATTGTCTTTATTAATATATTATAAACTATCTTTGTGTATTTCGTATCGCTAGTTGCACACAATTTTAACCAATATTTTGTAATTATATTCCCCGTGTGGTTGCCGGGGTAGAATACAACCACTGCAAAAACACCGTCACATGCAGAGGGGTAGGACCCCCCCCCCCATTCATATTTATTTTGTCATTTTTTGTTTATGCTCATTAAAGGTCTTCATCATGAACCCTGCATTGTTTAAGGTGCCATCTCGCTCACATCACTAAGAGCAGTGGCAGAAAAACAATAAACGTGGCTCCAGCGTAAATGGAGTTTTTACGATATAATTTGCAGCAACTCTGCAGTTCAGGGTGAGAAGGTTCTAGGCCCATTTTCCATATTTAATCTCGATGTACATGGAAGATGAGCCTGGCATGTTCATGCCTGTTAGGCGCCATGTAACCTGTAATGTGTTGGTGCGCCTCAAAACCCCAATTCAATTGTAATTATATAATGCCTTTTTGTTTATGTAATTCAGTCGTCCAGTTTCACCGTATATAAAGCTATTTTGGGTTGTTAATTTAACCCAAAATAAACGTTTACAGAAACCTAAATGTGTCATTGTTACTTGTTTACCTTCATTAAACCCCATACCTCGTCCGAGTAATTTAATATAGGTTAGATTAGTTTATCAAATAAATCAAATGTATGATTAGGAGATAAATCGGTAAATTTGTTTAAATATTTATTTAACTGGAATATAGCTTTTAATGATTGTCCGGCCAACATTTTGTCCGTTTCATTGAAAGCCCCTCCTGAAGTGAACACAATACCGAGGTATTTAAAACTGCTTACGATTTCATTCAAATCTCGTTGGTAATAAAATTTAAGATTATCTGGTAACCTTCTTCCTTTTCTAAATATCATGATCTTTGTCTTTGTCGTATGAACCGTAAGTTTCCATCTTTCGCAATATTCTTCTAAAACTGACAATGACTTCTGCAAAGCTTCCGCTGACTTTGCAAATAAAATAATAGTAAACATAATTAATCATACCGATGTCCACCCCGTCAACTCCTTTAACTATTAATTCTTCTTCCAAATCATTTAAAAATACATGCTAAATAAAAAAGGCGACACACACTCCCCTTGACGAACCCCGAGAAAGCATGTGAAATTGGCGCTTAACGTGTTCATATATTTGACCTTTGACTTTACACTGTTATACATAAATTTTATGACATCTAAAATTTCCCCCCGCACTCCATGCTTTATTAATTTATACCATAAAATATCTCTCACTACAAAATCAAAAGCTTTCTTAAAGTCCATAAATGCCTGACTGGTTTAAAGTATGTGATATCAAACTGTTTAGAACAAATATATCATCAACTGTGCTCATACCTTTACGAAAATCTGCTTGTGCCTCAATGTACACATGGTATTTTTCTGCCCAAGTGATCAATATGTTATTAAGTACTCTAGAAAATAATTTACCCAACGTTCTTAAAAACGTAATCCCCCTATAATTGCTTGGCTCGCCGGGATCACCACTTTTGAATATCGGTACAATATGACCTTCGTTCCATGCCTCGGAAAAGTAACCACGTGAAAGACAAGTGTTAAATAATTTATATAAATACGGTAACAACGCATCCAAACCATATTTAAAGAATTCATTTAACAGTAAAGCTGGTCCTCCGTTGCGTAATTGTTTGATAGAATTCAATATTTAGTTTGTTATTTCGATGTCAAGTTCTGCAAACATTATCTGAATTTCAACATTAATATACCTATTATTGAAATATAGTAAATCCTCATCGGCTTGAAAAAAAGTACTGTCGGGATTATTACAGCTTTAAAATATCTTGCAAAATTCTCAGCTGAGACTGTCCTTGTAGACGAGGTTGAAGAAATCCCCTTTAACATCTGCTAATATTCGCGTGCATTTGATAACCTTGCCTGTAACAATTTAAAAGTATTCTCTCTTTGGTTTGCGAAGCGTTTTCCCCCGAATACTTTGTTTATATTCCGAGCGTGATCTGCACATTTTAATTCTATTTAAATCCGATTTACATTTACGAAACATACTTAAATCACTAAAAATATATCCCTTGCATCCTTACATTCATCATCATACCATGTTTTATTATTTTCATAGTTGTTTATTTTGCTTTGAGTCACAATGAGTTAAATGCTTAAAAAGAGGGGACTCGGCATTGGCATGTCTGGAAATATAGATATAAAAAATCGAACAGGAAAAGCAGCATTCAAGGACAACAGTAAACCACAAACACTAACAGAAACAAAGAACAAAGTTAAAGATGACTAAAAGGCCAAATAAGACATCACAAACACCAAAAGGTTGACAATAGGGCTACGGCCTTGGAACGGTCAGTGACAAACAAGGCCGCTGGGGGTTTAAACCAGGTTCTAGGGTGCACCAAACCTCACACTTACCCTACTGTCAACCCAATAAAACGGGACAGTGTAAATAAAGAAATCCCCGCCAAAAACTATTCTCTAACCAACAAGGCAGCATTAATAGGCAATATAAGATAGTTTTCTGGAAGTATATCAGTATGTATATCACTGTTATAGTTCTCAGCAAGGTCATTTAATTGACCTGTACGGCTATTCAAGTCACCGAGTACCACAAAGCTACACTGTTTATTTGTATCATTTATAATTGCCAACATTTTAGTTAAAATGCTGTCAGAAATATTTGTCTCAGTAAATGCTTTTCTACTGCTTCCTTTTGTCACAACATAACACAAACACAAATATAAGTCATAATTTATGTCAAACAGACTACCCTTACATTTAAGCCACAATATGTCGTCACTGTCACTATCGTATCAATCAATATAATTCAACAAATGATTTTTAACGTAACACGCAATACCCCATGAGTCACGCTTGGCACCTACTTTTTTATCAGTTCTATGTAAGGAAAATACGTTAAAACTCGCAACGTTCATATTTGTTGATTCATTTGACCATGTTTCTGTATATGACACGATGTCGTTTTCCATAAATAATCTATTTAATTATGGCGATTCAAGTTTATTTACATATTTCGATATTAGTCCTTGTTCATTTAATAGTGCAACGTTCAAAATTCTCTCCCGTCTGTCCTATTGATGTGGGCTATTTTTGTATTTGGCTGTCCAGTAGGTACATTCGGGTGAATCCTGCCTGCTGTCGTGGCGTAGATGTAAAGACAGATGCATCGTGGGGATGACCATTCTATAAATTGGGAGCTCCTGTATAAATCGGTGTCGGATATAAAAGTCGCGGATTTCGTAGAAGCGTCTGGTGAACACGTGCAGGTGTAATCGCCGAAAGAGATAACGGAATATTAGTGTCTATTTTCTTTCGATACTGTTCGAATTACGTGTATTCGTTACACACGGCGAATACTCGCAGGTTCCTGTCGCATCATCCTGCCTGTACCAAGCGCTAGTATGCAAGCCACTGGAATATATGCTCTGATTATCGTTCATGATATGTTCACGAACACTTTGCTCCTTAAAAGGTGTGCACCTGTCACGTCTCAAAAGGTCTTGTCACTCGGGGAATTCGTCCAACGACAAAACGTTGTTTCATGTGTTATTTTTGTGACTCTCTGATGAAGCCGTATAGGCGAAACCCGGTTTAGTGTATTAAGTTGTAAAGCACTGCTGAATAATAATTTTCCTACCATATTTACTTTGTATCTATTTTTCATGCACAAACGTTGTTTATGTTTTATGTTTGTAACACTCTGATGAAGCCGTATAGGCGAAAACCGGTTATATACCGAGATATATACCTAATGTGATGTATTTTATGTGTTCATCAACGATGGATAAAGCAAATACGAATATGGAATTAAGAATCCATATCCTCCTTTTCAAATCTTATCACGGATTTGTACTTTATCCAATGCATTCTCGAATTGTGCAGGGACATTTGGTATATTTTATGTGTGTTTCATATTATTTTGAAGAAAAAAAAGGTAACTCGGTAGTTCTTTTGCAGAAAACCAAAAATAAAAGATGGCACTAATTGTTGCTAACCAGCACATAAAAACTATGCATACTTAATTTACGTGTTTGCCCCTAGCACGTTAAAGAACCACAGGAATGTATTCCATGGTAGAAATATGGCGAGATTCCAGGATTCATATATATTCCGCCCCCACAGTGGTCGATAAATAACTTAAACTGGTGTGCTGATGAGCCTTTAAAAACAATTCAAATCAATCATTATACTTGAAATGAATGTTGTGCTGTATTTATATAAAACTTGTTGCAAACATATATAATGTTATATGCCTTTTTCAACAGGCCTTGAAAAGGGTGGGGTTTAAATTGAGGTGTAGGGGGTGGAGTGGTAGTGGCGGGCCCCTACACAAGCCCCCGACGAGTCTAGTGTTTTTTGCGCGTTACGGCCTGTAACTGTAGGCGAATTACTACTAGGTTGTTATACTCCGTTGATGAAGTGCACGAGCACTAATTGCAAATTTAATGCTAAATGTTGTGTTGGTGTAGGTCACTATATATGTTCCTGATTTCTGTGCCAGATGGTTGGTTGACTGATCGGTCGGTGGGTCGGTCGGTCGGTGGGTTGGTTGGTCGGTCGGTCGGTCGGTCGGTCGGTCGGTTGGTTGGTTGAATGGTGTCATGGGCTATGTAGTACTAAAGCTATGTACCTAGCCATCCGTAAGAATCAACATTTCCTGACTTACAAGTTAAGCTCCCAGTGAGATTCGAACCCGCAGCGGTGAGAGACCAGTTTCAAATGCACATTCATTGAGATACATGTATACAAACCGACAAAGTTTGGTAAAGATAGGATTAAATACGAAGTATCTATCAAGTTAACAAGGCAAAAGTTAACGACCGGCGAACGGACGGACGGACGACGGACAACTCGTCATCCCATAAGCTCTGCTGGCCAGGCAACGTTATTAATGGGATAAATAATTATATAACTGATCGTAAACAAAGAGTTCGTTGGTTCTTCTTTTTCTGAAATAAATACTCCAAATGCCGGCGTACCCTAAGGCTCTGTCCTAGGACCATTATTATTTTATAATTTATATAAACGACAAAGCTGATTCATTGCTTAGTACGACAAGGCTATTTTCTGATGACAGTTCTATTGCGGTATCTACATCCGATATAGATTATATGGCAACTACAATTAATGGCGACCAGCGTAAACTATCGAATTGGTCAAAGAAATGGCTAGTACAAGTTAATCCATCTAAAACTGAAGTCATGTTCTTTTTACGTGCAAACAGAAACCGTCTGTCTTTGATATTTGAAAATACTCAACTTAACTTTGTTGACCATCATAAACATCTAGGAGTAACACTTAGTCATGATGCGTCCTGGCATCAACCTATTTCAAATATTGTAAGATCTGCGTCTAAGGTTCAATGAAATTAATGAAATTTAAATTAAAACGTTCAACGCTTAATCAAATATATAAATCTTACCTTCGCCCTATTTTAAAATACGCGGCTACAATATGGAATATACACAGCCTAAAGTTGATATTTACCTATAAGTTTAAAAATGGAGTACTTTAATGAAATATTCCCCGCAACTTTTTCAGAATCGAATCCTTGTAACTTGAGAAACAGTTCCAACCTCGTTACTTTACCTAGAAGAACAGAATTTCTTTCGAGATCAGTCTTATCGTCATCTCTAAAACTTTGGAACGAACTTGATATTAACATTCGCGAAGCACCACCACTTTCGAGTTTTAAAACTAGACTTAAAAATTACTTTAAACCACCGATAGTACCCAAATACTACATATTGGGTGACAGATACCTTTCAGTTCAACATACGCCTTTGCGAAGCAATTGCCGCAATTTAAACGCTGACCTTTATCTTAATCATTTGAGGGATAATCCCAATAGTATATGTGGTTATGGTGTTGAAGAGGTTGAGCATTATTTGTTTAGATGTGTAATTTTCAGAAATGAAAGACGCAATTATTTTTAGACACTCGTATATATTTCATTCTTTAAGTCATCGCGAACTTGGGTGCAACAGCGACCAACTAACGGACGAGCTAACCATATTCTATTTACTCAAGTTCAAAAATATATTAAAAACACTAAACGATTCCAAAATCCTTAACTTTGTATTGAAATACCGTTGTATTTTGTCTATATCGACTGTCTCTGTGTTTCTATCAGCCTGAACTGCGATATGGGGTGTTATTTCGGTGGAGATTGCGTGGAGGTAGAATGGCATGGCAGAGTTTACATTTTTGGAGTTTTATTTTTTCTATTATTTTTTTAGCTCGACTGATCGGAGATCAGCAGAGCTTATGCCGTGGTGCGGTGTCCGTCGTCCGTCTGTCCGTCTGTCCGTAAACTTTTTGTTGTAGCGACTTCTCCTCTGAAACTACTGAATGGATTTTCATGAAACTTTACAGAAATGTTGCCCATGAAGTCTAGTTGATCCTAGCAGAAATTCATATTGATGTGAAAACCAAGATGGCCGCCATATCTAAAAATAGGTTTTTAAAAAACAAGTTTGTAGCGACTACTTCTTGAAAACTATAAGTGATATTGATATGGGACTTTTTCTAAAATGATCAGCATGACATGATGTTGGTCCTTGTCGAAAATCGTTTTGATTCGACATTAAATATGGCTGCCAGCGGCCATCTTTGTTTA
>JAWPHD010015048.1:0-57546 GCA_037043455.1 Cyrtodaria siliqua | reverse complement strand
TACCTTTATTGACGTAGCCGGACTCAACAGTGTACCATTATTGACGTGAGCCTGACTCGAACGTGTACCATTATTGACGTGCGCCTGACTAGAACGTGTACCATTATTGACGTGAGCCTGACTCAACAATGTACCATTATTGACGTTAGCCTGACTCGACAATGTACCTTTATTGACGTAAGCCGGACTCAACAGTGTACCATTATTGACGTGAGCCTGACTCGAACGTGCACCATTATTGACGTGAGCCTGACTCGACAATGTACCATTATTGACGTGAGCCGGACTGGACAATGTACCCCTTTTGACGTTAGCCTGACACGACAATGTACCTTTATTGACGTGAGCTGGTCTCAACAGTTTACCATTATTGTTGTGAGCCGGACTGGACAATGTACCATTATTGACGTGAGCTGACTCGACAGTGTACCATTATTGATGTGAGCCGGACTCGAGTGTACCATTTTTGATGTGAGTCCAACTCGATAGTGTCCCTAATTTATAGGTAAAATTATATAAACTGAACTAAACTAAATATATAAAATTCTTATAACTGAAAGACGTATCATAATTATAACCATTTTACATGTACATTGCAGGTACCAGAAAAAAGCACAAGGGCAACACAAGATAGACGAGAGTCGTTAATTCTTCAACTGAAGAGACAGTTGGACGAGTAGAAGGCAAAAACTAGACAGCTTGAAGCGGATCTTTGTATAGCCAAGCAGAACACTAGCTTTGGGATCGATCGATTTAAAGGAAACCCTGTTGACTTCAGTATTTATACAGGTCTACCAGACTATCTAACATTCTTTACACTGTGTGACCTTTAACAACCGGAAAAGCACAGGTCTCTTCTCTTTATTATAATCGCAAAACAAGCGATCCGATTTATGTGAACATACGAGGACGAGAACCGATATTGGGGTTAAAAGAACAGTTGTTTCCACAAAGCAAAAGGACTGGTGGGAATTGCACCGCATGGGCCTATCACTTTTACCTCAGATCTGTATGTTGGCTCGGCATCAGACTTTGACATAACAAAATATTGTGGGATTGCTCGAGTCAAATGACCACATCATGGCAGATAAGGGATTCGAAATACAACAATTGCTGGATGATATAAATGTGCGAGTTGACCATCCACCAATATTAAGGGGGGGTGGGGGGGGGGGGGGGGGGAGGGTAACACGCAGTTCAGAACAACAGGAAACGGAAACTCGGCGGATTGCACGTTTAAGAATACACGTGGAAAGAGCAATAGAAAGAGTTAAAAACTGTAGAATATTACAGGAATATTTCCCATATAGTCAATGGAGACTGTTGAACGATATTTGGAAAACATGCACGAAATTGACTTTGTTTCAGCCTCCACTGATTGAAGACAGTTAAATATTCAGTTTAAGAAGAAATGAGAACAAGTTATGAAAATGTAATTGTTGATAAAGTTCTTTTATTTTAAATCAATTGAGTTAAGAGAATGTTTGAATATGTATATTAAAGACATTGAAAACTTGTCTTTGTTTGGAGTTAATTTTTTCAACAAATGTTATGCTAGTTACGACGGTCAGTTTTTTTAGTGGTGGAGGCAGACCACACAATATGGTGGAGGCAGACCACCCAATTATTCCCGGGTAAAACCAGTACTATATATCTCCCACCATCTGCAAGATTACAATGAATCAAAGACCCTTACATATAACCCAAAATCAGTGATTTGACCCAGGTTAGAGCGCAATCGACTGGTATTCAGACATTGCCATTTCAACAGTCAAGTATAGGGCTGCAAAATTACACTGCTCATGATATATTGCTATAATTTCTCTGACCACATGCATCGTATCAAAGGTATTTATTTCGATTTAAAAACAACGAAATATGTATATATTTCTAGCTTTATTGGCCTACGTAAACAAATGCAGTTTTAACGAAAATTAGTTATCCAACTGTATCACGATACATATCATTCTGAATCATGAATCGTCAATACATATTGTTTTGTTTTGCCATTACAAGCATCATTAGCAAAGTGTATCATTGCAACAAATCAATGTTACACCGGTATATTGATGCATTTCAATCCAATACACTGTATCAGATCAGCGGTATCGTGATGTAACCGTATAATGACTTTAAACACATTATCTGTATCGATTTTGCCGCACAAAAACTTATTGCATAGTTGCTTTTTCATCATGATTCTTTGACTAAAGACCTTTTTACAAACCTATAAAGTTCCACAATTTCAACCCAGAAAAACCATGACACCGTCAATTACATACTTGATAAACTTGAAGTTGATGGAACATGCTGTTGCATATTATAATCAAATAGAAACATTTAAAATAAGAAAAAATATATAATTACTTTATACAAAAACATCAGCTAAGTGAATTTAAAACAATGATGATTAATTAACAGATCTACGGTATCACAGACTGAGAGCAGTAATATTTGCAACATGTATCACAATGGGTCTTATCACACTACATTACATATTGTGTATTGACAGGTCTGACCTGGGTCCTGGTAATACACAGCCCTAGTAGATGAATAATAATATAACGAGGAGATCTTTACACCTATCATCATTCGAGTCCATAATGAAACACATGTATAGAAACACATTTAGTTATATTTACACAATTTACAACCGTACTTCAAAAATAATTCATTATCTGCATTACCCCACCCACCCATCATTTAATATGCGAACATTATTTTTCCGGGTTCATTGTGTTAATTTGAATTCCAACTATTTAACGAGATGGTTTAAGTTACTGGGTTATGCGATGTGAAACATATACAGACTAAAACAATCGGAGTCAACTGTTTACCTTTTTACGAGTTCGGCTTTCTTACCCGATAGGCTGGCTCCTTTCCTACACTTTAGCCAACGAACAAGTTCAATCTTGGTTAAAGTTTCGGGCAGTTTTCCTCGTAATGATGCCCCAGGAATCAGACTCTCATCAAGATCTGGGTATAAAGCTACAAAAACTCTGGATTGAGTGATTGTTGAATTGACTTCCGCGTTACTTTCGGCCATGTTTACAAAATCTGTACCGCTGGCGATTACCCGGATGAAGTGCGCGTGACGTCACGCCATTTTTTCCTAAAGTCGCTATATCAACATTTTTTTAAATGGTGACATTATGATCAAATCTGACCCCACCTCGGGGGTCAACCTTTTACGAGTTATATAGGAGAATCTTCAAAAACAAAATAATTTTCTCTATGGTTTTGTATTTTGCATGTACCATAACATTATGGTCCTTTACGGTAACCAGGTTTGTTCAAATGGTGACACTGGGTTCAATTTGGCTCCGTCCCAGGGGACACATGTTTTACATAGAATTATATAGGGAAGCACTTAAAACATATACTTTTCTGAAAGCGCAATGTATAAAGCTTTTATATACTGCATGCAATTATAGCTTGTGGTCTTCTGACAAGTTTGTTAAAATAGCGACCCTGGGGTCAAATCTGGCCCCACCTGTGCATAGAGGGATACAGGAAACCCCTTAAAAAAGTATGAAACCGTTACTGAGCATGAACAGACGGATACAACTATCCAACCATTATCGTTCCCGGGGTTCATCCCCACCTCTGGGGACCTAGCCCCTGTGTCATAACTTGGAAACCGTTGAGTTCCCCCAGCCTATTACCATATATGCACTTACTAACAGACGAATGCAACCATCCAAACAGCATCGGCTGGGGTCTATCCCGCCACTGTTGACAATAACCATGGGCCATAACTTGGAAACTATTGAGATCCCACCCTGTGACTATATAAACACTTACTAGGCATGGACAGACAAATACAACCATTCAACCAATATTGGTCCCGGGGTATAGCCCCACCCCTTGGAACATAGCCCCTTGGTCATAACCTGGAAACCGCTGAGATCCTCACCCTATAAGCATATATATACTTACTAGACATGAACAGACGGATACAACCATCCAACCAGCATCGGCCTCGAGGTCCGTCCTTACCCCTGGGGAAAAAGCCCCTGGTCATAACTTGGAAACCGTTGAGATCTCATATATATATTTTTATATTTATTTAACGGTTACGGAAATTAATGATGCAAATACAGTTTCACACTGAACTGAAGAGAAAAGACCGAGTGAAGATTCAACCTTCATGTACATGGTTTTAACACTAGTGTATTGTGATTGTTATGTCATGGCTTTATTACATTACATTTATTATATTCTAAAATATTTGAAACTGTAGATGGAATGCTTCTACTTGTTTAGCCATATTTTGCAATTGCTTGTCATACCTCTTGTTACATAAACGTGTTCCATAAGTTATGAAAAAATTTAGAAAAAGTTTTTTGGCAGAAAAAGATGACATGTTTCATACTCGAAAGAAGACACATATCTATAAAGTTGAGTAACTTAACATTTGGACAAATAAAATAGAATACGGAAGGGTAAACAGTAGATGTAGTTTATGATATTTATAGCAATTTATAGCAATTGCTATAGTAGCAAATAGTAGTTATGGTTCGGCGACAATATTTTCATATCGGTTCCATATTTTATGAAAGTATATATCTTTTGAGTTTGTATAAGCAATGAATTTTTCAGTTTTATAAACTGATTTTAAATAGTAAATAAAGTTGAGGCAGGATGGTGCAGAATTATTTTGTTTTTGAAAGAATATATGGTATTTTCCTAATATTAGAATTTTATTAAGGATATTATCAAATTTAGTATTTCCTAATATAATATCTGAGTCTGACCAGTTGGTCACTATGCTAGTACATGTGCTGTTAATTAAAGTAGATAAGTCTGACCAAAATAACTTTGAAACCTCACAGTCATAAAATAGATGTTTAATTGTTTCTACCGCTTTATTACAAAGAGTACATTTATCAGAATGAGAAATGTTCATTTTTTTTAGTAAATAATTGGTACCTAGAATCCTATGGTTTATCCTATACTGGAACCATTGGAGTTTTACATCCTGATTTATTTTAAATGTTGCAGCAAAAATGTTATTGCAATTTAGGTATTTATTATTAAATTCTTCATTCCATTTTATTATCGCTGATGGGGTTATATTTTTTATAAGAATTGCATCATAAATTGATCTGCTACCTTTAATATCTTTTAAAATGTTTGATAGATGGAACGGGATTATAGGATTTGTACCTTTGCAAGGAAAAAGTGAGAACTTGTATGAACATAGCAGCCTTTTAATTGATGCTACAACACCTTCATATTCTAAAAAAATTGTTTTTAATTCATAGGTTTCTTTAAAGACTTTAAATGATAAAAATTTACCGCTTATATCAAGCAAGTCATTGATGAAAAAAATGCCTTTCGAGAACCAATGGTGCAAAAAAATAGATGAGCCTCCGACCTTTAAATCTTCGTTGTACCATAACGGAACCCCATAAAACTGTTGCCATGAGGTTGGTGAAAAATTATGCAAATAATATTTATAACTTTCAAATACATCTTTCCAGAAAGGGATATCCAATGTTTTTAAATTGTTATTTATATAGTCTATACCAAATAATGTAAAATATTTTATCCATGGGTTCATGTCTTGAACAATGCTTAAGTAGTTATTTTCGCTTTTCAAAAGACGTCTTATCCAGGTGATTTTTAAAGACTTAAAAAAGCAGTCAATATCAATCATTCTTAAACCATCTCGCTTTTTATCTTGATATATAACTTGACGTTTGACTTTATCTTTTTTACCACCCCACAAAAAGTTGAAAAATAATGATTTTAGTTCATTTATTACACTTTGATGGGGGTTAAGTATTGATGAAATTAAATGATTTATTTTTGAAGTGGCTAGACTCTTTATTACGGTGATTTTACCTATTGGTGAGAGGATCCTTTTTGACCAGCTACTCAAGAGTTTCTTTATATCTTCAATTTTGCTTTTATAATTAATAGTACATATTGTGTCTAGGTCTACAGAGAATTTAATTCCTAAAAGAGTGAAGGAGTCATGTTCCCAACATAGTTCATATTCTCTGCAAATGTTCACATTACATCTTTTTCTACAGCCTATCCAAATAACCTTAGTTTTATCTAAGTTCATATGAAGGCCGGAGACTCTTGCATAAAATGTTAAAGTTTTAAGAGCGTGTCTTAGAGATTTTTCTGAACCATCCAGTATTAATGTAGTGTCATCTGCATATTGCGAAAGTATATGTTCTTTGGAACCTATTCTTAAACCTTTTATATTTATATTATTCCTTATCAAGACAGCCAGTATTTCTGAACACAGAATGAATATATATGGAGAGAGTGGATCGCCCTGACGACAGCCTCGATGTATAGAAAACCAGTCTGAGAGGTGGCCATTTACTATAACACATGATTCAATATTGGTGTAAAATACTTTTATCCATCTTTTAAAAATTGGACCAAATTTATAGAAATCTAGTACTTCAAAAATAAAGTCCCAAGCAAGTGAATCAAAAGCTTTTTCAAAGTCGATCAAAAGGAGCAGTCCAGGTAGACTGCATTTTTCAGCATAAAACATAATATCATATACCAGTCTGGTATTTTCTCCTATATATCGCCCAGCTAAGAAGCCAGTTTGATCTTTAAGAATTAATGATTGTAAAACAAGTTTTAGTCTTCTAGCTATACATGCAGATGCTAACTTATAAGACACATTTAAAAGAGATATTGGACGCCAGTTCTTTAGATATAATTTATCTTTGTCTCCTTTTGGAATGCATGTAATTACACCCTGTTTTTGTAAAATTGATAACTGCCCAGTAATAAAACCGTAATTAATTGACCGTAGAACAAATTGACCGATATCTGACCAGAAAAAATTGTAGAACTCTACTGTAAAACCAGAATTTCCTGGGCTCTTGTCATTTGACATTTGTTTCAAACTTTGAAGTATCTCCTCATATGTAATATCTGATTCAAGTGTTTGCTTAGTGTTATCATCTAACTTAGGGATTTTACAGTTTGAAAATAAATCATTTAAGTCAACTGCCTCAGTCGGATGATGAGAATATAGTTTTTTATACAAATTCTTTGTTTCATTTATAATACCGTGCTGAGATTTAATAATAGTATTGCCTTTAGACATTAGACTTGACATACACTTTGAAGTAAAATTCTTATTTTCTAGATTACAATAATACTTTGACATTTTCTCTCCCTCTTGAATTCACTTTGCTCTTGATCTTATTTTAATACCCTCCATCTTTTTTTCTCTTATCTCATAAAGTTCTTTTCTTTTACTTTCAAGTAATGAATGATTAATATTGATATCTTTCTCTAATGTATCTATATCTGCTATAAGGTTTTGCTCACGTTTATCTTCTTTTTTTTTACATGCGAAGAATATGCTATAGTTTTTCCTCTTATTTCCATTAACAGTACATCAAAGAAGAGTTGATCATTTATATTTAAGATAAGATCTTTATCGGAAACATACTTATATTAGGATCTTTTACATATTGCTGTTTAGTCTTTTTTATAGTTTCTTTAATTTCATGTACATATTTTTCATCTTTTAAAAGAGAGTTATTCATTTTCCAATAAGAACGTCCTTTAACAAATTTACCAAATTCAAATGATAATATAACCAGACTATGATCTGTTCTTTACCTGGTAAAATATTTGTTTCGTCAATATCAGTAATTAGTTTGTCCGAAATTAAAAAATAATCTAGGCGTGCTTTTTTATTTGAGTTTTTTTTGAACCAGGTAAATTGTCTATTTTCCAAATGTTGATCCCGCCAACAATCTATTAAGTTGAATTCACTTATAATATTTAAAACTTCATCCCTTGCTTTTGGGTTATTAATATTAACATAATCGTGGCAATCTATATCTGGATTTAAAACCAAATTAAAATCTCCTGCTATTATGGTAAGGCAGTCTGTATGTGAAATGTCATTATGTATTTCCTTATAAAAGTTAGGGTCGTCTTTATTTGGTCCGTATATATTTATCAATCTCATTCTTTTTTCAAAAATAGTTACATCTAGTATTATCTTATTTCCATCGTTTCCAGAAAATTTAGAATGTAATTTATATTCAAAAGTATTATTAAAAAGAATTGCCACACCTCTAGACTGGCTTGAAAAATTATTAAAAAAACATTCATATCCCCATTCTGTACGTATATATTTTTCATCTCTTTCAGTAAAATGGGTGTCTTGTAGGAAATAGATAGAATATTTCTTACTTTTAAGGTAATGCAGGGTATCAGTCCTTTTTTTTTATCACTTAGACCTTGGACATTCATAGATGCAAATGTTACCCGATCATCCATAATAAAACTTTATATGCGAATCCTTATATTTTGTAGGAACACTGGCTGTCCTGATATTTATGAAAATATTCTGAACCATTTTGATATAAACACTATCTTCATATCATGTTTAGCCTTCCAGTTTCCATCATAGCAACTCAAAAAAAGCATGTCCAGACAAAAATAAGCCAAGAAAGTGCTTATTTTAAGAAGAAAAAAACAAGTTACAAAAGAAAAGAAAAAAAAATACACAAGGAAAAATATATACAGAAGGAAAAAGGGCCAAAAAGTGATCTCTCACACACTAATTTTTTTTCCCGAACTACACATTTTCTGTACATACAAAAATAATATAACATGACAAATACTTTTTGTCACTAATGCTGTATTTCCTGGACATTTTAATTGTGAATAAGCATGTATTTAATACGAATATAAGTATAGACTGTTCTGCTTTTTGGCTTTTGTGCAAGTAACAATATTAAACTTGTAACTGTCTATTAGTAGTACCTGCACCACTGCCTATCTATGACACACCAGAGAACACTCACACCCGACTGGACTGTATACCCATTTGTCTATTAAAAGAGAAGATATGCACATTACTTACATATTTTCTAAAAAAATAAAGTAAGTGTAACTATTATCATGCTTATAATTATGATAAGAACATTTGTAGCATGGTCGGTGACATTTCCTTTGATGAATTCAGAGCATTAAATCGTTTAATTCAGGTTAACTAAAGGGGCGTGGCTTTACCGTACTACAACTACCGGATATTGGAATTTAGAGTACGATCACTATGACGTCACAGTGTTACTCAGTACACCATGCTACAAAAAAGATAGAGTCTGTCTCAGCTCGTTGGTTATTTAAACACCTCGATGGGCTACGCCCATCTCGGTGTTTAAATAAGCCAACTCGCTGAGACCAGACTCTATCTATTACTTATCTCATGTATCTTTGTAATTTGTTGTCTAAACTTTGTTCTTTTATATTTAATCAGCACACTTTAGCAGTTAAATATCCCTTCTTAAAAAAAAAAATGTTTAAGAAGGGTGTTATGTCAAAAGTTTACTTAACATAATTATTGTGGTTCGTTTGTACCTTACATGAGAGATTGAATGCTTGGTAATATATATATATACATGTATATCCTTTGTTTTAGTCCTTGACGAAACGAAAACCAAGGAGTCTAAAGGATTATTTAATTTATTTTGTTTTCTGTTACCTCCATCTAATGTAGATAATTTGTAAGTACCTTACCAACTTTGTCTTGGTGATTACAGTCCAGTCAGATAGCTATGTTCCATGCTGTCTTCCATTAATCAATGCTATATCTTATCTGCAGACGGTGCGTTTATAACAAAAAAATGAAAAATACCATAGATGTATTAGTTTGTATGTTTACCAAAAATTACAACCTATGAAATACTGTATAAAAAACTGATAACAAGCACAGAGCTAGTTAAAATCAACAACAGTTAATATTCATGTGTTCATAGTATACATGTAGTATAAAATAGTAAATGACATGTATGCCTATATAACATTTATATTATTGATTAGTCAATTTGTTCCACAGGCTATTTAAACAAGAGCTCATATGTATGTAATTTAGTTAATGCTGCACTGCAAACTATTTAAACAAGAGCTAAAACCTATGAAATACTGTATAAAAAACTGATAACAGTAAATTCAATACCATTGAATACACAAGCACAGAGCTAGTTAAAATCAACAGCAGTTAATATTCATGTGTTCATAGTATACATGTAGTATAAAATAGTAAATGACATTTATGCCTATATAACATTTATATTATTGATTAGTCAATTTTTTCCACAGGCTATTTAAACAAGAGCTCATATGTATATAATTTAGTTAATACTGCACTGCAAACTATTTAAACAAGAGCTAATTTTCATAAAACAATTAGGCCTATCAATGTATTACAGGTTGATTAACATAAACTCCTATAATCATAGACCAATCAATAATGCACCATTGAATTGTAAATATTTAATATAGTAAATATTGACCGACATACTAATTACACAGGATCTTAATATAAGAACCTGTTCGAATTGTACTGCTTGGCTGATATATAGTGCTGCCATATAGTGGAAGTTCTTAACATATAACATACTTATCATCAGACGTAGTATAGAAGACACAGTATAAACACCTGCACAACATCCTGTTTTAAAAGAGAAGTATTTTTATTTTAGACATGATAAAATTATATACTGGTAGAAGTGTACAATAGCGTTTCTACTGTATTCTTGTATCATGTAAACATATTTATATTTTTATTATAACGTTAATTATTTCGTAAGTATAGGTCGTACCACAGCCTAGGTCTGGATTCGTTTGTAAATATAGTTTTAGTGCTGGTCAATAATTGGACTTTAAGTATGTGAAATTTTACTATAATATGATTTATATATCAACATTCTATTCAAATAACAATTCGGTTATTTCTCGGATAACAAGTTGAGTCTATATTTATCGCATTCACATGGTTACGCGCTTCGAGAGATGCAATAAAGCTACTGGTACGACAGCTTCGAGGACGAAGTAGTGTCTTTGCTTTCTTACGCATGTCTCATGTTTTGGGCTTTATTATATATATTTATAAGAAAAATATACTTCTCCATTACATATATCCTTTTACTATTTATCAATTCAAACCATATAGTACACCAAGAGTTAACAGCATGTATAAAAATGATTTTTTAACACAATTTTATTTGTGTTTTGTCATTTCGTCTGAATAACCCAAACGCTTACGGGGTATAGTACTGTATATATCGAACATGTCCTGGCAAGCGTTAATTGGACTTCAATTTGTGAACCCCAGTTTAACTTTTCGGGTTTATTCTATTTTTAGATTAAAGGAAAAACCCTGGAAAAACCGAGTTGGTGTGTACATGCATATATCTATACAGCGGTATATGTATGTACAAAACGAAATACGATTTTACAAAACAGGATACGTTTTGATTACTATTAACTAGTTACAGCTTGTTTTAAGAACATTTCTTTTTAACTGATTCGTGTTTTAGATCGCATATACATCACTACTGATTAGAATATGGATGGTTATGAAAAATCTTCACGTCTTCGTACTGTTTTGGGCACCAGTGGCTTTGACAGATCTGTTTTAAAGTCGATATTAACCTTACTACCGTCATCCAGTATTGCGAAAATACGACCTTCATCTGACCATGCATTTTTCACGTTGCTGATAGTGCTAGTCTGCTCTAGTCTTTTTGCATTTTTAAGAGTTAGATCTTCCCTAATGACGATGGATGTACCTTTTAATTTCCTGCGCTGTTTAATGACTTGCTGTTTAACCATTATGGAAGTAAATTTGCATATGATAGGTCTGTTCCCCGTTCTTGGAAAGCACCAAGTCTGTGGGAAATGTCTATGTCACGGGCCTGAATTTCCAATTGTAGGCGATTGCTTAATAAGGAAACTATCTCCTGCGTAGTCTCCTGAACCATTTCCCGAGGCTTCGCGTCCTTAATACCGTAGATGCGGATACTATTTCTTCTAGTATATTGTTCGAGGTCGTTAATCTCGTTTTCTCGCACTTTTAACGCGTATGTGGTATCATTCAGGCGACTCTTTAACTCTTCGTGTTCCTCCGAAATCTTTCTGTTGTGTTCCTTAACCAAATCGACTGCTAACTCCATATCTGAGACAGAGTTTCTTAATATTTGTACATTTTTTTCTAGCTCAGATACAGTGTCTTGTAGTGCACCTACTTTAGAATAAACCTTTGTTATCTCGGCCTGCAACTGATTTCTAAGTTCCTCTTTTAACGCATCTAGTTTTTTTGTTAGACATTCTTCTGTTAAAATAGAGCGTAACGCCTTTTCAATAGATTCCTGCGTTGAACACAGCTTCTTTGCGAACGATTTCAGAGTAGAATTTATGTCTGTGCTCAAGTCAGTGCGTTCTTCTGTGGCAGGTCTGAACATTTTGTCAAGTGTGCTTTGCTGTACCGGCTGGTTTGGGGTTTTATTTTTCCCATCTTTCTTTTTATTACTTTCTCCAGTTTGTGAAACCACAGACTCGTTCAAATCATTCAAATCCTCGCCGGCTGTATCATCGTTCTTTGATTTACGCTGTTTTTTGTCCGGTTTAGGGGTTTTATCTGGTTTTGGAGCCATGATGTATTGAAGTCGTTATTATATCTCCAGTGTCAATAATATAACTTACTTGTCTAGTCCTGTGTAGTCCGTAATTTTATCCTTAGTTGTCCATAGTTTGTTTACAATACACTGAATACTATTTACATTGTTTACATTGCATGTCATGGAACGCACGCTTTTCTCGTGATACGTGCACAGCTGTTTATAGACAAAAGAAAACTCATTTCAAGCCCTTTTCCTTCATGTAATCCTAAATCTGCATCTCAGAATATTACCTACATATATCCAAAAGTTGTTTGTCCATCACATATACAAAAATAAGTTTTTTGTATGGTTCTAAAAGCTTACAGAAAACTGTTTTTCGTCCACCGATAAATCAACACGTCATCGCGCTTTAACGACTTTGACATTTATCTCATATGACATGGATATTGAATAATAGTTTAGTCCATTTTAACAATTATAAAACATTACAAAAAATATCAATTTATTTATCCGTATCACAGATCTTGAAGTTAAATAAATCTAGTCCACTTTAACAATATAAACATTTAACACTATAAACAATTTAACAACATATGATCATTTTAACAAATGAGGCGAAATTGAGTTGACATAGCTTCAACTGTATTTTAATAAGCGTCCACCGATTTACAATTGCGCTAAGCGTGTCGAAATCGGAAAAAAAAAACAACCTATTTTTATACTACCCGTTTAATCGTGTGATAGTAAAAATTGTTTACCAGTGAACAGTAAACATTGCTTCACGCTAAGGGTATGGGCAATTTATACAGGATTGTAAACGTGAGGTATAATACAACAAAATATTATCGGAAACGCGAATTCCCAAACAATCCTACGCCTCTCAGTACTCAGTACTTTGATTGTTTTGTTAACTACTGAGACGTTATGTAAATATTAGAGGTAACATAGCAGACTAGTACGTACCAGGGCATTGTTTATTTAATGGTTATAACTGCAATGTATCTTTAATGATAGTTAGATATAATGCTCCGCATACAATATATCCTCGGCTTTTCGGCAAAGGATTCAGCCATAGTAATAGTATCTTACATGTTTCCATTTAAAATACACAAAAACACTTTAAAACAATATATAGCTAAAACGACGTTTGAAAATAATCTGAGTTTAATGACAATATGCCATTTAAAGAAAGACAAGACAATGTTAAGTTTCTTTTCGTTGAGTGCGAGTATACATTGACCCAAGAATTGAGATCCGGCGAATATATGCAAACCTCTTAATAATAATAAATATTCAATGGAGTATATTTTGGATACGCTCTGCGATATTAAATATGATCAACACTTTTTTTTTAAATGGATTCTTAAGATATGAATTGTTTAAACAGTAACAATTAGAATTAACGTTGTTTTAAAACAGTTTTAATATATAAATAGTAATTGAAATGAGTTCTGGGCATTTTTAATTAAACGTCATCATATATGATTAGCCAAATTGAGTGTGCGGCCTAAGTAAATGCAATTGGTTTCAATAATTTGATATGTTATACGGATCGCTTCATTTTATCACATTTATTCATTAATGGATATATATTTGTATTAAAATGATTCTGAAGTAAATTATATAATAATTTTAACTGTACATGGCTTAAATTTAAATAGTACATGTACATAACACAGTCACTTCAATATATTGTCAGACTTATTTTAACTCAAAACAACTTTTGTTTATAGGAAACAAAGCAGACGTTTATGCATAAATACAAAATAAACAATGTGACAATAAGCACCATCGTCTATAGTGATTTGAATATGGAATCCATTTTAAGTTTCAGAGAGATTTAAGAAACCGGAAACGTATCTTATCCTAAAAAAGAAATGGATAGGTATAGAGTTATTATATGTTAGTACATGTTTAATCGTTTTACCAAACACCTTTACTTAATCATTTGGTATGATTGGATGACTACTCTACTTTAAAATATATTGTGTTATATGCAGCACTGAATTCGTCACTGTCACTAATGTAAAGTGTACCAAAAGTGAAATAATTATTATAAATATGGTGGCAAAGGATTTTTCGCGAATTTATAAAACGTTTTACATGACATAAATAAATTTATAGTGACTACTTCTAGAAAACTATAAATGATATTGATATGGGACCTTTTCTAAAATGGTGTATCATTTATACATAACTTTTTTAAACAAAAAATACCGTTGGCAGCCATGTTTAATGCCAAATCAAAATGATTTTCAAAAAGTACCAACATCATGTCATGCTGATCATAGCCAATATAAGTAGTTGTCTAGAAATGTCCCAGATACCAAAAACGTTTTGATGATTATGAGCAATTTAACATGGGACTAGAACACTAATGTTCATGTCTATGGTTGGGACATAGTGGATTAAACGACAACAAGCAAAATCGTTGACGCTTCGAGCGTGTGCGCGCGTGCGAGAGGAGTGCGTGCGTCCGTGCGTGTGTGAGTGCGTGAACTTTTCATTGTTATTATAGCTGTTGTTTAGATTGCAATTTGTGTTTTTTTAGAGGGCATCAAGGTAGATTAGTTTAAATTAATTGGGTCACCATAGAAACTAATTATATTTATTCTCTCTTTTATGCAATTGTTCTTTTAAAAAATACTGCTTGAATTGTGTTTTTTCCATAGAGTTTACATAAACATTAGTAATACAACAACCTGGCTATCTTAAGTATTTTATTGTTTTAAATTTCATAAAGCAACTTTAGTGAAAAATGTTACTTAAGTAAAGATTTTAGATGTTTACATATTTTTTAATGTCCTTATTACCTCTCAGGGACACTGCAAACTATCTATTTTCAGATAAATATTTAGGTCTTAATCTTAGTTATCCATAACCTTATCAGCAATATTAAGAAAACGTCTTAAATCGATAAAAAAGGGTGTTTAACATTTTTATAAAATGTGACTTAAGTTAAGATATTGCTAAGAAGCTTTATGAATACGGACCCTGGTCTATACTGAAGATGTTAAACCGACAACAATGTCTCCTGCACATATTTGAAGCTAAGATGCTGGAAAGGTCTGTACAATAACCTAATGGGAAAATTAATTGTGGTGTGAGACCTGAAGCTTCTTAAATGCAATCTCGTATCAAGCTATCTCCTGAGCTTTTACTTGAATGCACTTGATATAATACAGGGGAAAAAGCATTCGTGGAATTAGCAGACAGGACAAACTAGCGTATACACCGGATCGGCTACATTAAGAATAACTTTTGAAGCATTTACTAAATTTTGAAGCAAATATTGAGACCTATTTGGCAGTCGACATTCTGACTTAACTTGTCTGAAGATGTTGATCAACTTGGCAATGCTCAAAATGCTTAGCTAGAGACGAGGCAATATTAGAAGGCAGGGCAGAATGCTGTATACATCGAATTCGCTACCTTATGAATATGATATATGACAATATATTAGGCAGACGACATCCGACAAACAAACAACAATCTCATTTATATGTCTTACATACTTTTATGTAAGACATACTTTAACCTATATTGGGCCCGCTGGTCCTTTGGGACCAGCGAGCCCAATATAGGTGGCTTTGAAGTAGAATACCGCTTAAGCCGGTGCTAGGGGGCGTGAGAGATGTTGCTTCTTTCATTACTTCTCATGAACAGACTCAATAAAACCGAGTATTCTGCTTTATTCTCTTAATTGTGTTTGTTGCTCCCAAGGGATCACCTTTATCAGTATTTATTAACATTCACATTAGCGTTCGTTTAGTGCAGTGTGGCGGCTGTAAAAAGTCTCCCCGTGCTACGAATTAGTAGTGTTATTTTTACAGGTCCGTTGGGACCAGCGAGCCCAATATAGGTGGCTTTGATGTAGAATACCGCTTAAGCCGGTGCTAGGGGGCGTGAGAGGTGTTGCTTCTTTCATTACTTCTCATGAACAGACTCAATAAAACCAAGTCTGCTGCTTTATTCTCTTAATTGTGTTTGTTGCTCCCAAGGGATCACCTATTTATTACTCAAGGTACATGTAGTAAGAATGTGTTTATACTATAAAATATTATATCGTAACGAGGTCAGCCGTTCCTTATGTCATATGTTATACTCTAGTGTTGTTGGTTTCAGAGACCTTAAACAACTATGCAAGAAGAGATAGAGGAGTTGATACCACTTCTGTGCCGTTTAGTGCGGTTAGCCATTTGAAACAGAAATACGACTACAACACCGACTGACAAATGGCAGAAGGTGGGTAGACCATCTATGTTTATATCACATCAATCTATATGTTCACTCGTGCACATAAGGCACATCTAAGGTAGGCTCAGACTGCATGTTTAGTAAGATTTATGTTTGTCTGGTTCTAGTTAGTTAAATATAAAAATTCGGCAATTTGGACAAATAGTCATATAGAAAGCACAGTACCCAGTCTCAATGTTACCACATTTCCGATTTGCAACACAAACTAACTAAATCAAATTAGCAAAATGAATGTAATTGTCACATAATATGACAATACACAACATAAGGAGTTGTGAAGACAGGGTTACGGACTTGAAACGGTCAGAGTCGATACGGTTTACAATGCTTCTTCTTGCAAAAAAACTCACTGCGCTTAAATGTTGATGTAAAGATATATAAAAATACATAATAAAAATAAACACATCTCAGGTGGTATCAATAATTGTACTCAACAACCACAACTGTTTTCGATTGAAATAATATTGACACAATTGACAAGACAGTGTAAATAAACGTACATCACCTTAAAGGGCAATCTATAACAATGAAGTCAACATCTAGAGAAATTAGCAAACACTGCACTTAAATGTTGATGTAACGAATAATAAAAATACATATTAATAAAACACATCACAGGACGTTTACAGAATTGTACTGAACAACTACTTTTCTCTCCATAGTTCAAGCTCCTCTTTTACATCGTATGTTTCCAGTTCTTACACTGATATAATGCTCTTTACTCTCGGCAGACCCTGCGTAAAACCCTGTTTGTTTTATGTATAATAGTAAACATATTGCAAAGTTCTATATGTCCTACTTTTTTCGAATCCCCTTAACGCACTTGTATGATTTTATGAAACATAATCAATCGCAGTATTCAGCAAGATTTATAGACTATGTTCAAACAGTTTTCTCTTTTGTCATTGCGCATGTATATATACATAATATACATATACATATATGTAATATACATATACATATATGTATACGTAAGCATATATTTTCTAATACTGCAGGTGGATACGATTCAAGGACAGAACGTCAAACAAAGAAAGAGGAAAAAGGTGAGTGTAATACCTCTTTCCTATTTCAAATGTTGTCTCAAGTCTAAAATTCATGTGAGTAAGTTTTACAATTTTGTACTGGTATGGACGGTAACACCGCTAAAGACCACAACTTCGCTTAAGACCACAACTCCGCTAAAGACTATAACTTCGCTAAAGTCCACTCACATTTCCGCTAAAGTCCACAAACGACGCTGAAGCCCACAACAATGCCGAACTCCACAATATTTTGCGCTGAAGTCCGTATATATTATTTTCCCTGAAGTCCACAATATATTTCGATAAATGCCACAACAATATATCAGCTAAAGCACTATTTTTAATTAATTGTTTCCTCATTTGTGAGAGATGTTTATGACTTCTGGCGTTAATTTATTTAAAACATATTTGCTCTTGATGTAGTTTACATGTATACATGATCCATACGTTTTGTAAATATATGCATTATTTAGCAAGAAAAGGCATTATAGTGCGATATGCACTTTACAAAGGGCAAATAATTGTTTTATTCATGTTGAATCAATTATCCAACGTTTCGTTCGTTGCGTTCATTTCATGCTATGAGATTGATTTAAGAATCTTGAGATGAAATTATTCCATTTCACCATATTCCGTGCACAATTTAACATATATTTTTATTTCGACAAAACAATATTAATAATCTTGAAATAATTAGAATTCCATTCCACCATTGTTTGTGCAAAAGTCGACGTACAGTAAAACACCAGTTATTTATGTCATATCGCTAAACATTTTATTTAATTGTCTGAAGATGTGCCTGATTGCAATATACATGGTGATGTAGGAACTATAATACCTGTATATTAAAGTTACTGAAATCAATTGTATTTTGTTATTTCTCCATACAATAAATGCGTTAACATTTCTATATTTAAAAGGACACATGACAATCATGATCTATTTAAAGCTCGTGGCGTCCTAGTAGGTTTTAGACATAACTAGCATTTGTGCAGTCATTAATATTTACTATTTTAATAGTCCTAAGAAAAGTGTGTTTACATAGTATCAATTGTTGACTATATTGCACGGATAATATATTAAACATTTAATAGAATAACGAAGGAAAATGCAAAATTAAAAATATTGTTTAATTATATGTACGCTGGTTTAAAGTCAAAATAATACTAGATTAATACATCGATATGTTAATTTAATGATTGCTACAAACGTCAAATTGACATTTGTCCCTTTAGCGGCTGTTAATATATCTATATATCGTCTTGCTTTTTCGTTAGTTGCAATCAAAATATATTGTGTTTGATTATGATATATTGTGCCAGGGTTGATTATGAAAAATCCAAAATGGCCCAGAGAAACGGTTCTGATCATGTTATTCATTATTCTACTCAGAGAAGTTTAATCATAATTTTCTAAATAATAAAGAATTTTAAAACATAACATTTGGCATGTAAATATACTAAACATGACTATATACAGATAAATCAAAATAGTCATATCATAAATTTATTTTCTATATATTCTAGAACGAAACTATTATTCCTAACTGTAAAAAATTGAATTTTGGTGCATCAATTAATAGCTGTATGTGTGAAAATAAGATCAGCGATTGGTCAGAATGCTGAAAGCGTTATTTTGAAGCAGACGAATTACTAAACTATATACATTTTGGTGGTAGCTATACCGCAAGCTGGGGTTTAAAACCATGGAAAATAAAAAAATGCAATGAGGTAACACGATGGTTTTAAATATACTTATAATATTTTCTCGAACGGAACATTGTACCGTGCTATTGAAACTGTCACAGGATGACCTTAGTGGTTGGGCTAACTCAGGAAAGAATCAATGACGGTGAATGCATTTACATAAATTTAATGCAACTTTTAAAATATGTTTAATATATATACAATTATCTAAAAAAACAAGCGAATACACAAATGAACTATGAAAAGAATGTTCTCCTGAACGTTTAAGACGTTCTTAGTATTGTTATAAATACTGAAAGTCTAAGACACTAAAGTGTTGTTAAATCTATAACAATGTTGATCTAGCGCGATAACTGTGATGCGCGAGAGCTCATGAAGATGATGATGCGCGAATTCAATGGATGATTGTCATCAAATGCCTTCTGTAAGGGTTGATGACGCGATGCAATGATAGTTAATCTCCACTGAGATTGTGAATGATATTCCTCCAGTGAGGACTGGTAACGGGCCCACCTTGTGTCCCGGGGGTTGTCGTTAGTAAAACCTGGCTGCGCAGGTACGGGGACCGTCTCCACCGCTTGTAACGTTATTCGTGGAAGCTTAGCTCCACTCCTGGATATCCAAACCTAGATGGCTTACTCCAACCCTGGATGGCTTATATCCTGGATGGCTTAGGCTGTAATTATACATACGTTTTAGATGTCGGTTGACAAACATAACAATCTTGCATAATTATCATTACCCAAACAAATCATTATTCAATCAATATATGTAAGCTGTACTAATGATGAGTAGCAATGTATACATATTCTACAACGCCATGTATACGCTATGTACGTCGCTGTTAATCAATGCCCCTAATACATGTAATATAAACATGATCAAATAACTCATATATTACACTCACTGAGTTATGTATGCACGCATTTATTCTTGTCACTCATCTCATTGTTAACTAATGTTAACAATCGTGTATTACAATCACCGAGTTATACGCCAACGTTAACTAATGCACCTATTATCCACTGTTATCAAATTAATATTGTTTTACAATTAATGATCAATTACAATAATTACATCTAATAAAGTAACTTCAAAATCATATGCTAGTCTAAAGTTATGTTTGAGAAACATCAATGCTAACCGGATGTCGTAACCGCCAAACAAGATGGCGCCGCCCACTGAATACAAATATACGATAAAAGTTTAATAAAACTACTAACCACATGTTGCCTGTGAAATTTGCCGTCCAATCTCTGTTCCAACAAAGTACTATCGATTATCCCGGCGATAGCTAGAAGACAATGGCATTTATAGCAAACATTACGCCCAAATCATTATTTCCCCCGTTCAGTCCGTGACAAACGTGGCTAAATCTACAGTATTGAATCAACACGAGAGGCCCCTTATACAATTTTGCCGTTTAAGGAAAATTTACCTATACGTTTACATGCATTAGCACAAAACTAAACTTATGACACGGCCTCTCTGGCGGCCACTTAAAATGTGCACGCTTTTACGTGTTACATGAATAGATCATGAATATTGTGAAATTGTTTCACCTCGAACAATAGATTTTGGGTGTAACCGATACAAGAGCTATATACGACCAGTACGCTCTACCCGTGACATTTTGTGACAACATCTCCCCACTTAAAGAAAGTGCTACACTTTTAAAATTCAACAAAATGATAATTAATATTTACACGTTAAGAAACTATTAATTCTTCTGAGCAAACGAGCGACAAAACGTACAAGCTGATCGCTCAATCGCTTGAGTATGTTAACTATTACCACTGCAGTTATAACCTAACTATAACATGTAATTACAATTTCAACACTATTCTACAATTGTACACTACCCTGTCGTAACATATACTACTATTGTACAATACACTGCAATACACTATTGTATTAAACCGGTCATTATGTGCGGCGACTTAAATAGTCTGCCCCAATATTGTCCTTTCCACGGTCTATTACACCGACTTTACCGTTACTAATAACACTACTTCCTGTCACTACAAGAACTCCAACCTTACACATTGCATCCATCGCATTACCAGTATACTGTTTGCGAAATGGAGTAGGGTCTCTCGATTCCCTAATCGGATTTGCTAACGTGTGCTTAAAGCTACACTGCACTACATCTGTTGGTCTCGACTTATCGGACCGAACAGTACTACACTCAGAGTCTAAACGACTTACCTCTCGTTTCTCTGCTACACTAAGCATGCCCGATATGTCTACATCGGCTGCTCTCTCCCTACCTACACTAGTGGGAAAATACATGGGACTAGTGTCCTCACTACTGTCTTCCTCACTAGCCTCAATAACTGCAACATTAACTACGGTTAACACCCCTTGTTGCACATTATCGGTTCTACTTATATACTCTTTCAGCATATTCGCATGAAAGGTCTTTAACTTTCCGTTTATCTCGATACGGTAATCCATAGTGTTCACTATCCCTCTAACGTAAAACGGACCTTTCCATTGTAATAACAACTTGTTATTGTCGGTCGGGAGTAACAGTAACACCTGGTCATCTATCTTAAACTTCCTAGCTCTAGCTTTCTGGTCATAGTACCGTTTGTACTTGGTACTTGCCTTAACTAACTGACTTTGAGCTATCTTACAAGTCTCCTCTAGTTTCTCCTTCAGATCTAAAACATACTGATATGTAGTCTTAACCTCATCACTATCTACTTCACCTGCCCACATCTCTCTAAGAATCCTCATGGGACCTCTAACTGACCTACCGTACAATAACTCAAACGGAGAGAATCCTAAACTCTCTTGTGGTACCTCTCTAAATGCAAACAATAAAGCATTGAGATACTTGTCCCAATCTTTGGGTCTCTCGGTACACATACGCCGTAACATTTGCTTTAACGTCCCGTTAAATCGTTCGACTAACCCGTTACACATAGGGTGATATGGTGTTGTCATGATTTGACGCAAAGACAATAACCTGCTTACTTCAGCCATAAGTTCTGACGTAAACTGTGACCCACAATCAGTCAGCATTTCCTCTGGTACACCTAGCCTACTGAACATATCACCTAATGCCTCAGCTACTCTCTCAGTTTCAATTGAGGGCAATGCTACTGCCTCCGGATACCTAGTTGCATAGTCTACCATGGTCAAAATGTACCTATTTTTCCTATCCGACACTGGAAAAATTGGTCCAACTATGTCTACGGCTACCCGCTTAAATGGTGTATCTATCAGTGGCATCTGACCTAAATGTACTTTGGTCACTCGACCTTTTGGTACTGTCCTTTGGCATACATCGCAGGACCTACAATACCTAGTTACATCTCCACTAACGCCTGGCCAATAAAATTCTGCCAATACTCTATCTGACGTTTTCTTTACGCCTAAATGACCTCCCATAATCGACTCATGAGCTACCTTAAGCACTGTCGTTCTATACTGGGTAGGTACCACTAATTGGTGAAACTGTCTACTACCACTATCTTCAAATTCTCTGTACAATAACCTATTCTTATGTACAAACTTACAACTACCGGACCCTTTACACTTCTTCACTACACCATCCTTGGCCTTCACCTTACAAGGACCTAATGACTCGTCTTGAGTTTGTGCTTCTATAAACTCCGCTTTAGATATGTCACCTACGGCTGCAGGAACCTTTAATTTTCTATAAGCCTGAGCTTGCTTCTGAACCTGCGCTCTAGTCTCTACGGCATTACTTATGCTACTTCTAAAATCGGACATTACCGGAAGTGCTGAACCATCTATGTTCCCTATCGTTAAATCGTACATCGGGTCATCCATACATAGTGCCTCTGTAGTCCCTTTAAAGAAAGGTGTATCTACATCTATTCTCGCTATTGGCACGTGCTCTACCGATTTATTTAACAACATACACGGTGACTGTTTACCTACCAACTGGTCATCCGTAACTAAACTACGCCTAACTACCACACCTGTACAACCTGTATCCCTCATTACAATTACGTCCGTGCCATTCACTCTACCATCTGCCGTTGGAAGATTTGCATACGGAAAGAGACATGTTCCGATCTTCGCCATTACACCATCCGCTTTAACACAACAGCTACTACTCTCGGTTTTAATAACCGGACTATTACTACCTCTGCCTCTACCTCTACCACGGTTTTGACCACCTCTACCTCTACCGAAATTCCATGGGTTGTTAAAACCTTGGTTCTGACTCCCTACATTGTTGTCCACTCTACTATTTTCACTAAAATTGTCTACGACAGCGGACACTTTCACCGCTTTCCTACACTCATGTGAAGCATGATTCCCATTACAGTGACGACAACGAATAAAAGGTCTACCTATGTTACCACTATTGCTACCTCCTCTAGCACCCATCGAACTACCTCCACCTCTATAGTTTCCACTCTGGCCTTTCTGTTTATGATCGTCCCCTTGCCTATCTCTAAAAGTTCTGTCTTTCGACACTACATTATGAGCTCCACCTCTAGCCTCGGCAAACTGATCTGCTTGTGTTGCCATTTCTCCTACACTAGCTAATTTTCTTTCTTTGAGAAATAAGAACAGATCTCTACTACAAACATTGAATAGCTGGTCCCGCAACAAGAAATCTACGAGGCCCTGATAAGTCTGCGCTACCTTCCCTAACTCTAACCACCTATCTAAGTAATTTCTAGACCTACTAATAAACTGAATAAATGACTCGCCTTTCTCAGGCAGACAAGCTCTAAACCGCTTTCTAAAACCTTCTTCAGTTAGCTCAAATCTCTTTAAAAGAGCATCCTTTAACTTGTCATAGTCAAGAGCATCTACACTAGGTAATCTAGAAAATACATCTAAGGCCTTGCCTCTCAATAACGCACTTAAATGAACTGCCCACTTATCTTTGGTCCATTCCTGTAACTCAGCATAACGTTCGAACCGTAACAAGTAACTGTCCATGTTATCTTTGTCAGCATCAAAGTATGGTAACTTCGAACCTTTTAACTTCCCAGAATAACTATCTTTCCCTACAGTTCCACTGTCCTTACTATGTGTCTTAGCTGCTTCCAACTCTAAAGCTAACTTATGATCAAACTCTTTTTGCTCCCTTTCCATTATCATCTTAGCCTTAGCTAGTCTACCATCTGTTTCGAACCTCTCATGTTCTAACTCTTGCTTCTCCTTTACTATTCTACTTTCTAATTCTACCTTCTCTTTATCATCATCTCGCTTCTCTTTAGCTAATCTACCTTCGAATTCTAGCTTCTCTGTGGCTAGTCTACTTTCTTCATCTCGCTTCTCTTTAGCTAACCTACTTTCGAATTCTAGCTTATCTTTAACTAGTCTACTTTCTTCATCTCTTTCCTGCTTTGCTAATTCTCTTTCCTTAAGTCTAAATTCCCTTTCCCTAGCCTGTTCGTCTTTAACAAAGGTTCTAAGCTCCTCTCCAGCATACCCTAACTCCTTACCCATTTCCGTAAGATCCTTTATGGACGTCATGTCTATGGACATTGTGGACTACTAACTACAATAATTGCAATACACACGTCACTAATAATTCTACTCAACTAACTACTAATGGTAAGTCACTGTGTCCTCAGTAAATACCTGGGCATCATCATAGGACAAGTTACATACACATTTGTACTAGCGCTAACTACTAACGGTTATGTGTAGGTAGTATCTAGCTTCCACAAAACATATACACTACATAAAATATCTTGATTTGATATTGGACATAAACGTTAAACAATCATCGAAATGTGTATAACATGTACATGTATATTTACTTCTCCCATCAATATAAGTATACTCGAGTGTCACAACATGAGTAGAACGTCTTGTTCGCCAACCTAATTGGATACTTTGTGTATATCAGGGAGGTAAAAACAAACACCCAAATTATTGAGCAAAAGTGCCTCAGACCCACTCGTGTAGACCACTGCGACCTCGCGCCAAGGAAAGAACGGACAAAACAACAGTTTGGACTCACCCTACCCTTGTCGTGTCTTGACTTGTCTTCCAAGCTGTGGCCGTGATCGTCGACAGTCGCCTTGATGGATCAGAGGGTGGTACACAATTCTAAAATAATAAGTAGAGATTTAGTATATCATAATAAAGATCACTTATTGATTCTTTCCCTCCGTAGTCGCCCAAAATCCCACTTCTGAAACCAGTTGTCACAGGATGACCTTAGTGGTTGGGCTAACTCAGGAAAGAATCAATGACGGTGAATGCATTTACATAAATTTAATGCAACTTTTAAAATATGTTTAATATATATACAATTATCTAAAAAAACAAGCGAATACACAAATGAACTATGAAAAGAATGTTCTCCTGAACGTTTAAGACGTTCTTAGTATTGTTATAAATACTGAAAGTCTAAGACACTAAAGTGTTGTTAAATCTATAACAATGTTGATCTAGCGCGATAACTGTGATGCGCGAGAGCTCATGAAGATGATGATGCGCGAATTCAATGGATGATTGTCATCAAATGCCTTCTGTAAGGGTTGATGACGCGATGCAATGATAGTTAATCTCCACTGAGATTGTGAATGATATTCCTCCAGTGAGGACTGGTAACGGGCCCACCTTGTGTCCCGGGGGTTGTCGTTAGTAAAACCTGGCTGCGCAGGTACGGGGACCGTCTCCACCGCTTGTAACGTTATTCGTGGAAGCTTAGCTCCACTCCTGGATATCCAAACCTAGATGGCTTACTCCAACCCTGGATGGCTTATATCCTGGATGGCTTAGGCTGTAATTATACATACGTTTTAGATGTCGGTTGACAAACATAACAATCTTGCATAATTATCATTACCCAAACAAATCATTATTCAATCAATATATGTAAGCTGTACTAATGATGAGTAGCAATGTATACATATTCTACAACGCCATGTATACGCTATGTACGTCGCTGTTAATCAATGCCCCTAATACATGTAATATAAACATGATCAAATAACTCATATATTACACTCACTGAGTTATGTATGCACGCATTTATTCTTGTCACTCATCTCATTGTTAACTAATGTTAACAATCGTGTATTACAATCACCGAGTTATACGCCAACGTTAACTAATGCACCTATTATCCACTGTTATCAAATTAATATTGTTTTACAATTAATGATCAATTACAATAATTACATCTAATAAAGTAACTTCAAAATCATATGCTAGTCTAAAGTTATGTTTGAGAAACATCAATGCTAACCGGATGTCGTAACCGCCAAACAAGATGGCGCCGCCCACTGAATACAAATATACGATAAAAGTTTAATAAAACTACTAACCACATGTTGCCTGTGAAATTTGCCGTCCAATCTCTGTTCCAACAAAGTACTATCGATTATCCCGGCGATAGCTAGAAGACAATGGCATTTATAGCAAACATTACGCCCAAATCATTATTTCCCCCGTTCAGTCCGTGACAAACGTGGCTAAATCTACAGTATTGAATCAACACGAGAGGCCCCTTATACAATTTTGCCGTTTAAGGAAAATTTACCTATACGTTTACATGCATTAGCACAAAACTAAACTTATGACACGGCCTCTCTGGCGGCCACTTAAAATGTGCACGCTTTTACGTGTTACATGAATAGATCATGAATATTGTGAAATTGTTTCACCTCGAACAATAGATTTTGGGTGTAACCGATACAAGAGCTATATACGACCAGTACGCTCTACCCGTGACATTTTGTGACAGAAACCCTAATATGAAATACATTCTTTATTCAAAGCAGTGTTACAGCAACGGAACACATCTTTAAATACTTCTAAAGACTTTCTCTAAACAATTGAAATAAAGGATCGTGTTGCTCCAGTTCCATCTTGGCCTATTTTTTTTAAGTGTCATCTAGAGATTTCATGACGTCACTACATGTTTGGGTACTTAAGGTCATCACCTAAGGTCGTCGAATTTGGCGGATATTTTTTAAATATTTAAAATCGTCATACAATGTTGGTGTTTAAAGAAAACAACGAAATTAGTATTATTAATATTAATACAAGATTAATATTCGTAATATTGTATTACTAAAAAGCTACTCCATCAGGGCTACCGTTACCATTAACTTAGTAAAGCCTTTGGAAAGTTTTATTATCGTAACCCTGATCTTCTTTCCAAATATCAAAAGTAACTCTTCTACTTAGGCAAACTTGCCACATATGAAACTCATATGAAAGGATATCAATATGGAATTCATATGAAAATCATACGATGAAAATCATATGAGAATCATATGAAAATTGTTTCATATGATTCTCATATGAAACATTTCATATTAAAATCATATGAAAGATATCATATGACAATCTTATGGAACAATTAGCATATGAATATCATATGCAATTTAGTTCATATGATAATCATATGAGAATCATATGAGAATCATATCAAATGTTAATCAATAATATTTGTAAATTGTGACATTATTATGGTCGTGTAAAGTGTCACACAGTAGTCTTGATTCTTTAAATCTCGCGATGTGTCATTAGTTTTCTACATATAAGTTCCAGGGGCGTAGCGTGACATACTCCCTTACTCCCGGGAGTAACCTGGAAAAAAAAAACATCCTAAAAAGTTGTAAATGAAAAAAAAAATCTCTCATTTGGAGCGCACCTCGTATTAGGAGTATGTTGAAATCAGGCTACGCCCCTAATAACAGGTTGCATAATTATTAATTATTAGACTATGTCTAAACAAATTGTTTTGCATAGTACTAACTGTTGATTATATTGTATATTTAAACATATGGAAGAATAACAAAGAAAAAAATAATTGGTGGTGGGTGGGTGAGGGTGGAGTGGAGGGATCAGATTGTGTGTGGGAGTGGGGGAGGGGAGCTATCCCAGGATGGTATCCAGGATATCCGCTTGGGGTGGGAGAGGGGATGTCTCCCAGGGTCGTATCAAGGATATCAGATTGGGGGTGTACATTTTGGGGAGAGTCGATGTCTCCCAGGGTCGTATCAAGGATATCAGATTGGGGGCGTACATTTTGGGGAGAGGGTATGTCTCCCAGGGTCGTATCAACGATATCATATTGAGGTAGTACATTTTGGGGTCCAAAATGATCGTTGACAGTAGCCCTTTTTATTTTTTAAATAAGCACCCCTTAATCTTAATATATTCTATGAACATGGCGTAGGTACATTTTGAACAATGGGGAGGCCTCTTTCCCCTTGGGGGAACCTGACCGAGTAAGCCAACGTCTACAATTTCCTGACAACAACAAAACAACCTAGACAAACAAACCCACCAAAATAGAAACTTGTTTGTTATCAAATGTCAGCATTCCTGATCCCAATACCCAATGATGTCCTGACCCTTTGTTGAATAAGAAGTTGCTTTAATAAAGTTGTGTGTACCATGCGGTTGCCCTCCTACCACCCAAACACCACGATCCCCAATAATCTATAGACTAAGAGAGAGTCTAGAGTATGTTTTGCCCTGGCCACCCCAATAGTGTTGACCTCCCCCACCCAAACCCATACACAAACACCTATACCCACCCACAATCTTATTATTTCCTAAAATGTTTATGATAAAGCGTAAAAAAAAGGTTCTAGATCTAGGATCTACGAACGAATTATTGAAGATAAATGTTCAGTTGCAACGCCCTCCCTCCCCTCCCCTCCCCTCCACTACCGCCCCCACCCCCGACCCCACCCCCTCACTCTCACTTTTTTCCCCTTCATACGTCAACGACTTAATTACTTTTTGTGTTCTACACGGTCACTTATTTAGGGGGTATTTTGATGCCCCCACCACACCCTGCCGTCCATGGCTGCTACGCTCCTCATTATCTACAATTACGAGTTTGACGTCATCAAGTCCGATTGTGACGCGATCATAACGGCGCGTGCAGAAAAAACGTCGACGATAAAATGGAACGCAGCCGTCATCAAGTCAGTTATTTCACGTCATACTATTTATGGATACATCTTTATCACTTTTATAAAAGTAAGTATTGTGTGTTCTTTCCTAACTACACTTAAGACAGTAACTAGATATATTCATCCAACTTATTTGAACCATGCATTGCCGAAATATTGTCATCAGTTTTCGATTTTATTTACAAACATTTGTTCAAGGCGCTTGTTTCAGCAAAATGTGTTTTGGACTTTTAAGATAAAGTATAACTAGTAGGTCTACCTAAATAAGGTGTATTTCAGCGAAACAACATTTTTAGTGGTAAATAAAAACACCTTTTCCCGCGTTGTAATCGTCAATTGTGACGGAAACGTGTACCATACAGATTGAGATAAACTTAGATGATAGATCGAACGTGTTTTATTTTTTGCTTGTTTGATTTTTAGAATTTGTATTCAAAATGGGTTCATTGCGTTGGATAAATATATTGAGGCTAACTGAAGTAATTTGAGGTTTCTTAATTGTCTTCTGTCCCAGCCATATATGGCCCAAAACTACAATTTCTTTCACACAGTTCATTTTTTGTACCCAGGCACAACTGGTTACATTGGATACAAACAAATACAAAATACTTAGCCCACCATCTTTCACGAGATCATTTTTTGTACCCAGGCACAACTGGTTACAATGGATACAGTTACATTGGATACAAACAAATTAGCCCAACATTTTTCACGCGTTCATTGGTCCCAGGCACAACTGGTTACAATGGATACAACAAGATTAGCCCTTCGCGAATTCATTTTTTTGTACCCAGACACAACCCCACACTAGTACGTACTTAAGCATACATATGTAATTTTGGTTTGGGATTTCTTGTAGCAGTATGCATCTTATTCATACTTCACCCATATTGGGGCAATGGTTCAGACAGAAAGCATTTGTACCGATATCTAATATCAAAATTACTTGTGTATAAATCACTTTAAAGTGTTTTCATATACATCTACTTTAAACAGATTTATGATACGAAGCTATATTGGAGGAAAACCTTTTCCGCAATCAAAACTCATACTCATGGTAATAAAATAATAAATTACCGAGTGCCTTTCTATTGCGCACGTAGGCAAATAAACTTCTTCCATTGAAGTTTCATAAATTGTGCAATAAACGGACACATAATTTACCTTTGTTCGTTTTCAGACATATGAACGTATAAAACACTTGGAGGACAGATACGTTGTAAGTGTTCTCCTAACCAAGCGATAGTTGGTCCTAGGTATTCATAAATTATACACGTTATGATACACTTTATCGTCGCAAGTGGCTGTAGAAACGACAGCCCTATTAATAAATCAATAAATTATACGCGTTAAGATAAACTTGAATATCGTGTTATGTACGTAAGCTTATTCGTGCCTCGTCTTGTTGGGTTATATTGAATTTCTCAATTTGCAATAACTCGAGTTGTTATGATATACATCTATAAATCGATATATTTACGTCGACTAAACACGATGTTATTCCAATAAATGCAAAACAAATACGTTGAACTGGTTCTTTATTTTACAATAAATCATTTTTAGTGAACTTGATATTTTTTTTTTTATTTCTATCGCGTTGAAACAAAGCAAATAAAAATATATTAATATAAAGGTACTCGACGTAATGAGTATTATCTGTATTACACGAGATATTTAAATCTGATTTACACGAGCTATTTATTTCAAGCTATGTACAGTTTGTCGATTATGTGATATAAATATGTCGATTTAAAATCTAAAAAATGATAAAACATTTCGAGTTAACGTCATGTTTTTATTAAATCAAATTTACACGGAAATGATTATCCTCGGTCGTCGGGCCTGCTTCTGATTTCTTTGCTACGCTATGTTACGTGTATTATAGTCTCGGACAGTTTGTTTGTTTGTGTGTTTGTTTGTTTGTATGGTGTTTTACGTTATTTTCAACACATGTAATGTTATATATGACGGTCGAGTTTTTTAAGGCTGAGGCAGATTCCCATCCACTTTTCCTGGGTAGAACCTGTAGAACATCCTACCATCCGTAAGAATCGACACTTCCTAACATACAAGTCGAGCTCCCATTGGGATTCGAACCCGCAGCGGTGAGAGGCGAGACGGTTTACAACGCAACGTCGTTAATCCATCAGCCACAGGTTCTCTAATCTCGGACAGCCAAAATCGTAGGATGTATATGTCGTAGATGTCTTACCTGCAGCTATCGGTCTGGGTAGATTAGGCCGATTAAAGAGCCCACTAGCGATTAGTCGATTAATATGTATACGGGAGGTATACAGTACTGGTTCAACCCCCCCACCCCCATCCCCCCTGTGGAAAAAGTGGGTGGTCTGTCTTCACAACTAAACATCGGCCAGTCTATTATATAGCCTAAAATGTGCTTAAAATTACCTAAAACACAATTTAACCAACATATTTATAGGTTATTGTCTTTTGAACAAAGTTATTATTAACAATTATCAGTTTATCTTAATTTAATTTTGCTACTCGGCAGAGATTCTACAAATAAATCCCTACCTATCCTTTTTTCAAAGCTTAAGGGAAACACACATAGTGTATTCGTGTTTGGCCTTTAAGTACTGAAACAGATTTAGCATGTTATCTCAATCTATCTGTTGAAAACAGGTTAATATCTACAACTGTTACAGTGTTTCATTTTGCTGCGCATCCCGAGTCCCTGACTCACACTTTTTTCTGAGGACACATCATTTTAAAATATGTGCATCCGATGGGATGCATCATTTGAAATCTGAAAACTGAATTTAAGAAAATCTAAAATAGGTTAATCTACACGGTAACTTAATCTAAAGGAAAAAAATGAACAATTAAAATAAGGCAAATCAAAATCAATTGACGTAGCCTATATTCTAGTCCTTTTAATTTCTGATTTGATCTTTCGACAAACTGTTGTCAACACCGTCACAGAACCCATTTCATTGTTCTAATGTATGTGAGTTTTAGGGACTTATTCAGGCTGAATTCATAATGAAACACTGGTTATATAGATTATTTTAACGATTGTTGCTTAGAAAAAATCCTGGGACTCATTGTTTTTTAGTTTTGACCCATTGTTTCAAAATATGTGAGTCCCAGGGACTCATTTAAGCAGATTTCAAAATGAATCACTGACTGTTACCTGTATAGGGTATAGTTTAAATATTTATTGCACATGACTGATGTATTGATATGCACCAATTTAACTTTCAGAAAATGTGTACAATATGGATGATGAGGGTGCCCCATAAAACTTTGTTTAGATACATTCAACCTTGTTTGGATACCAACTTACCAAGTACACAAATGTGCCACCAGATTAAACGTTTCAGACCTTGATATTCATATTAAATGTTATTTTTATTATGCCATGGTAGGGAGGAGTAATCTTTGAAAGTACTAAAGGGAATTGCATGAAACTTGACAAACACATACTTTATACAATGAGAAGGTATGTTGTGTCCAATAATCAGGCCAGTACCTCAAAGGTCAAGATTTCACTTGGAGGACAAATACATTTTTCTGGGGCATTTGTCACTTACTACTAGTTCACTTTTATTGCTGAACCTGTTTTAATCCGTTTAAATACAGGGCCTAGTTTGGTGAAGACATGAACAGATTATAGAAAAAGCTAAGATTAAAAACATGACTGAACAAACTGTGACCTGAGCTATGATTTTGACCTTTATATACTGCAAAGGTCACATGAAGTGTAAATATAGAAAGATTGAGGAAATATGAGGAAATGAAAAAGTTACAGCCATTCAATGTTATGTTTTTGTGACAGCCGAGATCGTACAGATGATCCTTATATATTGTTATGAAAAACTATGCGTGTAATACTTGAAAAAAGTATATTGTGTATATAAATAAGTTTACTAGTTTTGCTCATTTATTAAGGCAGGATTAAAATAAAATAAAAGTCCTTTTAAGATCACGAACATTTGACAAAAAGGTCAAGTAAAAGACTGTTGAGGTTGGTGATCTTAAATATCTACTCCGCCTCACTAATCGTTTGGATTAGAAAACCCCAACCATAAATAATAAAGGTGAGAGGTTACAAGTGTATCTATGTTTCAGGCTTATTTGAAATCACAGATGTGTGTCAAGGGAATTGTGGCACAGATTATTACACAAGACGTATTACAGGAATCCAGTACAACATGATACTAGGTGAGTTTAATCATTGGCAATATTCACAATATTTCTCTTCGTTTTTAAGGTGTTATGGTAAAGTACAAACACTTTTTCATCATTGAAAAATAAAGTTCTGAGGGTTAAATCAGTTAAGGTACTACTTGTGACATTGGTTATTTTTTCCCAAGTTATACTGAGATCATGTGAACTATTACCCAAGGTCAAAAGTAGAGATCCCTTCGGCCGTGAGCAATAGTTCACACTATCTTTTCATGCAGTGGAGGCACATAGTTCTTCTATGGTAAGCCATTCAACTACTTTATTACAAGCCGTCATTTAATACTTTATTACAAGCCATCATATACCGGTAGTCAAAATTATTGACCGGTCATTTATATATATTTAACAAAATAATGTATACTACTTCACATACCAGTGCTTTTTTTCTACATTTTGGGAACATAACCCATACCCTCAAAATTCAGAATTTTAGCGCGATTTTTCATAAAATTGGAAAACAAAACAGTCAAACATTTATTTCATAATTGTATCTTTCATACTGTTTACAGTATAACAAGATCAACAGAGGCATTTCTTTTTCTTCTTTCAATTGGGAATATTCTTCTCAAAATTGGGGAAAAAATATGTTTTGTCTGGGAATATGACCCAATAACGGCTATATAAACAGCCAAAAAAAGCCCTGCATACTATAATCTCAATATATGCCCTCATAAACACTTTACAAATGATGTCCTAAAGTCCATCTACATCACACGTTGATTGCTTAATTTATTACAGAAGTATGACCCTTTGTTTGACTTACATGTGGGGGTATTCATCTACTTCAGTGATAGTTCTAGTATGTATGTTATTATTTGTTCTTGCACTTAAGTTAAAACAATTTTATATTTTACTTTTTTTCAGATCATTCTGTGGTTTTGAGACCTGATATGTCAAGGACGTCTAGAGCAGGCTAGAGGAGATATTGATCCAGAGATGCTTGCTGACATTAACTAGAAATTGAAAAATGTAAATTGAAAAAAAAATAAAACCTTAATTTATTTTAAAATAGTGTTTATTTATCCTTTTGGTAAACATATTAACGTAATAGCGATGACGCAGTTTAGGTTATATTTTAAAATGTTAATACATTTGACGTCATTATTTTGCTGTTAACTATTTAATAATGAAGATTGTATAGCAAATGTCTACGTAATTTTGAATCTTCCCTCGTATATATATAAAACAAGACACCTCGAATTTTGAAATAGTCAAGATTGCCGCGTGACCCTTTAAAACATGATCTAAATGCATTACTTTGTATATAAATGAAGTCAGTTGTTTTTGTTCTTTTACCTAAACACAGGAGGATGTCCCATTTATAGACATGAGCTAAATAAACTGTATTTATTTGGTTATTTAGAGCTACTACCAATGCGGGTGAAAAATCGAGAATACAGAATAACTTTTACTTATGCTATCAAGAAGATTCCTCTAGTTCCTTTAAATACATCAACCATTAATGGATGTAGCATACAGTGCACTGCAAGAACATGTCAAAGATCAATGAGCATGGAAGCATTATACCAAAAACGGACAAGATTGGGATCACTGAGTGACCAAATAGGATACTTCTGGAAGTGATAATTGTTAAAAGTGTTAAACCAAACAAGTACAAAGCAATCCATATAAATGTAACCAATCAACTTGAAAATGCACCTTTAAATCTGTGTGAAGACCTAGACATTGCTAAATTGAATGAACTATCAAAACGTCTTTCAGATTGGCTTTTAAGAAAGACAGAACAAAATACCTATTAATGTAACATTCATTAAAACACAGATTGTTAAGTGTATTTTGAACGTTTTTAGGTTTCATGGGATATTTAAAAGCATATGAATTTCATATGCAGCTCCTTTGATATGCTTTTCATATGATACCTTACATATGATTTCATATGCAAGGAGCTTCATGTGATTCTCATATGATACTGTACATATGATTTTCATATGAAAGAAGCTTCATATGATTCTCATATGAAGTTCATATGAAATTCATATGAAGTTACCGCTGTAGGTTCGATCCCTCAGGGGCCTAGGAATCTTTATGTGAGGAAGCTATCCAGCTGGCTTGCGGAACGTCGGTGGTTCTACCTAGGTGCCCGCCCGTGCACGAAAATTGCCCGGAGGGGCACCTGGGGTCTTCCTCCACCAATGGAAGCTGGGAAGTCGCCATATGACCTTAGCTGTTGGTGCGACTATAAAATCCAATTCAATCAATCAATCATATGAAGTTCATATGGAATTCATATGAAAATCATATGAAACTCCTTTCATATGAAAATCATATAATTCTCATATGAAAATCATATGAAAGGTTTCATATGAAAATCATTTGTGGCTCCTTTTTGTTGATTCTCATATGAAACCTTTCATATGAAAATCATATGGGAATCATATGATTTTCATATGTGGCAAGATTGCCTGTGTAAGACAAGGACTATCACAACCTGACTTCTATGGCGGCGTGATTTACAAACTTCGTCATATCCTTGACCATGATCACTTTCAAACTATCTTTGTTAAACTTGTTAAAAGGTTTATCAAAAGAGGTTATAACCCTATCATATTGCAATGCACTGCTTGCTTGGTGATTGACCCATTTACAATTCACTATTATGCTTTCCTCTTTAATTGTTCGATGACCGGCCAGGCTGTGGACACTATGATGCCATCTAACTAAAGCCCAAAGGGACGGTGACGTTTGATGTTTGTCTACAAACTTTTCTTGTCGTCCCATCAATGGTTTATTCTCTTGTTGCTCTGGCTTCTGCCAAGTCATTAAGTACCTTCTTTGTGGCTTTCTAGGCTATTGCTTTTTGTATCTATATATACGCGAGCATTTTTTGTGTTTTACTTATATGGCCTATTAATGCTGCCTTGTTGGTTAGAGAATATGTCATGGCGGGGATTTCTTTATTTACACTGTTCCGTTGTATTGGGATGACATTAGGGTAAGTGTGAGGTTTGGTGCACCCTAGAACTTGGTTTAAACCCCCAGCGGCCTTTTTTGCCACTGACCATTCTAAGGCGGTAGCCCTATTTTCAAAACTTGTTGCGTTTGTAACGTCATATGCCTTTATTCCTTATTAATATTGCCATTCATGTTTGTCGTTTTGCATCTTTTTGAGCTTACTGTGTTCTGTGAAAGCTGCATTTCCTGTTCGACTTGTACTAATTTTTTTACTAATATATCAGACTTTTACCCAAAATGGAAAGGGCATAGAATCGATTAGGTGGAAATATTCCGTGGTTTCGACAACGAATATAGGTAGCGTAATCCCCGCTATGTTGATTGTGTGTATTGAAGGAATGAGGCTCACAAAAGGATATTATTAAATGATCACGTCATGTCGACACGGGCTTATTTCTAGGGCGCATTGACCAATCAAAACCCCTTTTTATTATGAAAGTGACGCGATTATGGTGAATTTGTTTTATACTTCAATGTAATGCGTAGATGTCATGAATTTAGTGTATATAACAAAGGAAGAGTTTAGTTTTATTAGTGTTAACAATTTGATTCAGCAGTCATGTTACACAAAACGATGTGTTCGACAACATTAATAGCTAAAGTATAAATGATTGGAATATGAATTTTGTGTTGATACTATGTCATAATGATAACCATTTTATAGGATAATTGTTGGAATAATTTTAAGATTTAATTCACAGACATATAATGTCAACACCTTTACTAATATAACTGCAGCCAAGTCTATCAACTCTGTCTTAGATTTCAACGACGCATTTTATAAGCCTTTCCGCGCCAAATGCAAGATGCGATAACTCTTGGTGAGATGTCGTCGAAGTCGTACAGGCGTCAGGAGTTTGTGTCCTTAAAATGGCATACTGCTATTTCTTCATTATTGTTTATGTTGCAAAGTGTGCTAAAGTTGCTATGACCTTATACGAAAGAAAAGATTGCCATACCTTATACTGAAATACGCATTCCGCGCGATATCTGCGAAACCAAGATATCCACACTAATGAAACTGCATCTGTATATTGTCCTAGATAAGAGGTGGAACCCATTTGTTCTTTTAATCTTCTTGATGTAATACATGCTCTTGATTATTATCCCCCGCCGATGGCATAAGGATATTATTTTGGCGTTGTCCGTCCGTCCGGTGCTATATCTTCATAACTGCAGGTTTGATTTTCATTACACTTGGTAATAATGTTAATCCTGATAGTGCGACGGGATGCGGCTACTTTTTACCGGAACCGCCGGTGTTATTTCCCTTGCCATACCCGGATAACCGCTTGTTTGATTTTCATTTAACTTGATTATAATGTGTATCCCACTAATGCGATGTGAAGAGACACATTTATTTCGGAATCGACCTAGTAACGCCGGAGTTATTGCCCTTAAATTGAAAAATTTCCCCTTGAGTTATTCAGGTCGTGGGTTCAAGTCTCACTGGAGGCATTTTTTTCATGAGAAACCTTGTTTCATGGTCCAGGTTTTAAAAAAAAAAGTTTTTTAGATTTTTTAAATTTTCGATTTTTAGCTCTACTGGCCGAAGGCCAGCAGAGCTTATGGGATGGCGAGTTGTCCGTCGTCCGTCCGTCTTCCGTCCGTCGTCCGTTGTTAACTTTTGTCTTGTGACAACTCTAGGGCCTTAATTTTTCATCCGATCTTTACCAAACTTTAACAGGTTGTTAATATCAATGAAAGCTCGGACAAGTTCGAAAACCAGCCAGATCGGAAAAGCAACAGTGGAGTTATGGCCCTTGATTTAGTTAAAAATGCTATATAACGATAGGGCCTTCATTTTTTGTCCGATCTTTACCAAACTTTACCAGTTTGTTAATATAAATGAAAGCTCGGACAAGTTATGGCCCTTGTTTTGCTGAAAAATGCCATATTAAGCCTTGTGAACACTCTAGCACCTTTATTTATTATTTGATCTTTACCAAACTTGCACAGATTGTTAGTATCAATAAAAGCTCGGACAAGTTCGAAAATCAGCCAAATCTGATCAGTAACACCGGAGTTATGGCCCTTGTTTTTTCTGAAATTGCTATTTTCTGTTTAGTGAACGCTCTAGCACCTTCATTTATTATTTGATCATTACCAAACTTACAAAGATTGTTAATACTAATTATAGCTTGCACAAGTTCGAAAATCAGCTGAATTGAGTCAGTAACACCAGAGTTGTGGCCCTTGTTTTTTCTGAAAAATGCTATTTTCTGCCTTGTGAACACTCTAGCACCTTCATTTATTATTTGATCTTTAGCAAACTAGCACATATTGTTAATATCAATGACAGCTCGGACAAGTTTGAAAACCAGCCAGATCGAAGCAGTAACAGCGGAGTTATGGCCCTTGACTTAGTTAAAAATACTATATGTTTCCTCGTTAAGACGATAGGGCCTTCATTTTTCATTAGATCTTTACCAATCTTTACCATTGTTAATATCAATGAAAACTCGGACAAGTTAAAAAAAAAGCCAGATCGGACCAATAACAGCGGAGTTATGGCCCTTGGTTTAGTTAAAAATGCTATATTTTTCCTTGTTAAGATGATAGGGCCTTCATTTTTCATCCGATCTTTACCAAACTGTACTAGATTGTTACTATCAATGAAAGCTTGGACAAGTTAGAAAACCAGCCAGTTCGAACAGAGTTATAGCCCTTGATTTACTTAAAAATTCTATATTTTGCCTCGTTAAGATGATAGGGCCTTCATTTTTCATCAGATCTTTACCAAACTTTACCATCTTGTTCATATCAATGAAAGCTCAAATAATTTAAAACAACAGCCAGATCGGACTAGTAACAACGGAGTTATGGCTCTTGATTTAGTTAAAAAGGCTATATTTTGCCTCGTTAAGACGATAGGGTCTTCATTTTTCATCCGATCTTTACCAAACGTTTCCAGATTGTTAATATCAATGAAAGCTTGGACAAGTTCGAAAATCAGCCAGATTAGAAAAGCAACAGTGGAGTTATGGCCCTTGATTTAGTTAAAAACGCTATATTACGATAGGGCCTTCCTTTTTTGTCTGATCTTTACCAAACTTTACCAGATTGTTAATATAAATGAAAGCTCGGACAAGTTCGAAAACCAACCAGATTGGACCAGTAACAGCGGAGTTATGGCCCTTGATTTAGTTAAATATGCTATATTTTGCCTCGTTAATACTACGATAGGGTCTTCATTTTTTATCCGATCTTTACCAAACTTTACCAGATTGTTATTATAAATAAAAGCTCCAACAAATTTCAAAATCAGCCATATTGGACCATTTACACCGGAGTTATGGCCCTTGATTTTCTGAAATATGCTATATTTTGGCCTCATTAAGAAGAAAGGGTCTTCAATTGGCCAGATGTCAGTGAAACTTGTCAAGGATGATCAGTACCAAGCCTAGTTGTACATATCTTCACCGTGTTCCGGTTGAATGATTTTGGCGGAGTTATGTCCCTTTAAAGGTTTTAATACACAAACTTTGTCTGGACGTGTTCTCCTGAACCCCTGGCTGGATTTTAACGAAACTTGACAAGGATGATAATTTATCAGGTCTAGTTGTGCAAATCATTGCCCTGTTCCAGTTGAATGATTTTTGGCAGAGTTATGGCCCTTTAAAGGTTTTAATACACAAACTTTGTCTGGACTAGTTCTCCTGAACGCCTCCCACATTTCAACGAAACTTTACAAGGATGATCAGCAGCAAGCATAGTTGTGCATATCATCGTGGCATTCCGGTTAACAGATATTTGGTGGATTTATGGCCCTTTAAAGATTTTTGATACACAAACATTTTCCGGGCTAGTTCTCCTGAATCCCTGACTGGATTTTAACGAAACGTGACAAGGATGATCAGCAGCAAGCATAGTTGTGCATATCATCGTGGCATTCCGGTTAAAAGATTTGTGATGGAGTTATGGCCCTTAAAAGTGTTTTGATACACAAACATTTTCCAGGCTAGTTTTCCTGAATCCCTGACTGGATTTTAACGAAACTTGACAGGGATGATCAGTATCAAGCCTACTTGTGCATATCGTCGCCATATTCGTGTTGAATTATTTTTGGCAGAGTTATGGCCGTTTAAATAGGTTTTATTAGCCAAACGTTGTCCAGATTAGTCTCTTCAGAACTCCTTGCTGGATTTCAACGAACCTTGATGGGGATGATCAGTACCAATCCTAGATGCACCTGTCATTACCGTGTTGTGGTTGAATGAATTTTGGCAGAGTTATGACCCCTTAAAGGTTTTATTACACTAACTTTGTACAGACTAGTTTTCCTGAACCTCTGGCTGGATTTCAACGGAACTTGTCAGGGACAATCAGTACCAAGCCTATGTGCGTATATCATCACCATGTTCTGGTTGAACGATATTTGAAAGAGTTATGGCCTTTATCTAGAGCCAGTGGAGAGTCCACAGGCCCTCTTGGGCCTCTTGTTTTATATATAATTATAAATATTTTTTTTCTCATAAGAAACTTTGGTTCATGGGTTCATTTTGTCTTTAATTGGGAGCTTAGGGCCCTTGTTGGATCAGTTTTACAATGAGTTTTTTATGTTTTTTATTTTATTTTATTTTATTTTTTATTTTATTATTTTTTTATTTTATTATTTTATTTTTTCTCAAAAGAAACCTCGGTTAATGTGTTCATTTTTTCCTTTAATTGGGAGCTTAGGGTCCCTTGTTGGATGTGTTTTACATAGAGTTATACTTTATTTTTTATTTATTTAATTATTTCATTTTTTTCTCATAAGAAACCTTGGTTCATGGGTTCATTTTATCTTTAAATGGGAGCTTAGAGCCCTTGTTGGATCAGTTTTACAATGAGTTATTTTTATGTTTTTTATTATTATAATTTTATTTTTTTTAATTTTAATTTTTTTTTATTTTATTATTTATTTTTTTCTCATAGGAAACCTCGGTTAATGTGTTCATTTTTTTTTTTATTTAATTGGGAACTTAGGGGCCCTTGTTTGATCTGTTTTACATAGAGTTATCTTGATTTTTTTGATTTTTTGATTTTTTTTATTTTTTTTTACTTTGGTTCAAGAGTTCATTTTTGTCTCGCCCACGAGAGTGGGTAGCGAGACATTGCAGTCACTTTTCCGGCGGCAGCGGCGTCGGCCACACTTTAAAACAAATATAACTCAACAACCGCTGCTCGAATTTTTCTAAAACATTGTCAGATGCTTTGTTTGAGTCAAGGGACATCACATAATGCCAACATTACCAAGTTCAAGGTCATATTTAGCGTTTTCCCAAAACTTAACCTTGGTTATGTAATTTAACCTTGGCTAGGTAAACTAACCACAGTTAACTGTATGTGATTGATTCATTTTCTTTGTTTGATACTTGGTCATATGTATTGTTGGCATTAGTGGACATCACTGAACGACAAAAATTACCAAGGTCAAGGTAATATTTTGCTTATTTTCCCCAAACTCAACCTCAGTTAATTTTTGTGATTTTCCGACTTTATGTCTTTGATACTTGGTCATATGCATTGTTGGAATTGGTGGTCATCGCTGAATGACAAAAATTACCAAGGTTAAGGTCATATTTTGCGTTATTTTCCCCAAACTTAACCTTGGTTAGGTAACTTAACCTCAGTTAATGTTTTGTGATTGTCTCACTTTATGTCTTTGATACTTGGTCATATGTATTATTGGCATTGGTGGACATTACTGGACGACAAAATAAAACAAAGTCAAGGTCATGTTTTGCGTTATTTACCCTAAACATCAGTTTGGTTAGGTAAGTTAACCTCAGTTAGCTTTTTCTTATAACTTTAATTTCTTTGTTTGCTACTTGCTCTTATGTATTGCTGGCATTGGTGGACATAACTGAACGACACAAATTACCAAGGTCAAGGTCATATTTTGCCTTATTTTCCCTGAACTTAACCTGGGTTAGGTAACTTAAACCTCAGTTAACTTTATGTGATTGTCCCACTTTATGTCTTTGATACTTGGGCATATGTATTATTGGCATTGATGGACATTACTGGACGACAAAAAAACAAGATCAAGGTCATATTTTGCGTTATTTTCCTCAAACTTAACCTTAGTTAGGTAACTTAACCTTGGTTAGGTGACTTAACCTCAGTTAACATTTTGTGATTGCTCACTTTATGTCTTTGATACTCGGTCATATATATTGTTGGCATTGGTGGACATTGCTGAACAACAAAAAAATACCAAGGTCAAGGTCATCGTTTGCGTTATTTTCCCAAAACTACACCCTGGTTAAACCACTTAACCTCAGTAAATTAACTTCTTATGATTACCTCGCTTTTATTTGTTTGATACTCATATGAAGTGTTGTCTTTTGTGGACATCATTTAAGCACAAATTTAATAAAATATTTCCGCGGTGGGCGAGATACCCTCAGATCAAGGTCTTGTTTGTTTAATTGGGAGCTTAGGGACCCTTGTTGGGTCAGTTTTACATATAGTTATAGGGAAAACTTCAAAAATCGTCTCTGAAACTACAAGAGACGAAGGTTTAATATTTTTTTTATTTATTATCAGCTTATGGATCCTCTATCAGTTTTGTTCAAATGGCAATCCGGGGGTCAAATTTGGCCCCGCCCCGGGGGTCGTAGTTTTACATAGACATATATAGGGACAAACTTTAAAAAACTTCTTCTCTGAAACTACTAGAGTCAAAGGTTTAATATTTTGTATTTACACTTGGCTTATGGTCTTCTGTCAAGTTTGTTCAAATGGTAACACTGGGGTCAAATTTGGCTCTGCTCTTTTGTCACATGTCAAACTTTGTTTGAGTGTTTCTATTAATGAAAGTTTGATTTATTTTAAAGCTAGTCAAACTTGAGCTGAAATAACAAGATCGTCTGATAGTAACCGTAGTAATGAGATGAAGTAATCAGATTGATAAATAAAAAGTCCAGCCCTTTAGTCTCACTATAAAAGTCAATGCCTTAAAATGGTACATATTTTTCAAATCTTCTATGGTGATGAATTTCAAAAATACCTATATCTAGTAGATATTCGAATTTATGAAGTCTCAAGGTCATGATTTATACTAATTAAACAAATCCGAACACATTTCTTCCACTCTAGGATAATACATCATTAGGCGGTGGATATAAATAAATCGAATTTGCTTGTTATATAATGTACTTATGCTAATTCAGACTTGTTATGATTCCCCCACATAAAATGTGGTAGGGGAGCCATGTTGATTTTGTGCTTTCTGTAGAGGTGTGTGTGGGGGGTGGGGGGATGGGGGGGGGGGGGGGGCGGTCTGTGTCACAAACGATGTCCGATCAATAACTAGAGAATGGTTGGACCTAGGGTCCTCAAACTTGGAAGGATGGTTGGTCATGACCAGTAGATGACACCTATTGTTTTGAAGTCACTAGGTCAAAGGTCAAGGTCGCGGTGACATTGACAATCAAAACGATGTCCGATCAATAACTAAAGAATGGTTAGACCTAAGGTCCTCAAACTTGGAAGAATGAATGGCCATGACCAGTAAATGACCCCTTTTGATTTTTGGGTCACTAGATCAGAGGTCAAGGTCGCGGTGACATTGACTATCAAAACGATGTCAGATAAATAACTTCACAATGTTGGTCATAGTGTCCTCAAACTTAGAAGAATGGTTGGTCATGACCAGCAGATGACCCCTATTGATTTTGGGGTCACTAGGTCAAAGGTCAAGGTCGCGGAGACATTGACAATCAAACCGATGTCCGATCAATAACTACACAATGGTTAGATCTAGGGTCCTCAAACTTGGAAGGGTGGTTGGACATGACCAGTAGATGACCCCTATTGATTTTTGGGATTACTAGGTTAAAGGTCAAGGTCGCGGTAACATTGACTATCAAAACGATGTCCGATCAATAACTACACAATGGTTGGACCTATGGTCCTCAAACTTAGAAAGATGATTTGTCATGACCAGTAGATGAAACCTCTTGATTTTGGGGTCACTAGGTCAAAGGTTAAGGTCGCGGTGACATTGACTATCAAAACGATGTCCGATCAATAACTACACAATAGTTGGACCTAGGGTCCTCAAAATTGGAAGGATGGTTGGTCATGACCAGTAGATGACCCTATTGATGTGGGATCACTAGGTCAAAGGTCAAGATCGCGGTGACATTGACTATCAAAACGATGTCCGATCAAGTGTAATGGCTAGACCTAGGGTCATCAAACTTGGAAGGATGGTTGGTCATGACCAGTAGATATTACTGATACAGATAGTAGATACAGTCACAGGGATATTGAATATCAAAATGATCTCAGATCAATAGAGAACGGTTGGACCTAGAGTCGTCAATTATGTCTGTTCGGGCGAGTGTGGGAGCCATACGTTTTTGTCCCATGGACAATAACAATTTCTAGTTTTATATTGCAATGATACGAAAAGCACCCCCAACCCCAAGTGAGCTTCTTCGTTTATGTCTGCTGTATTGTATCTATTCTAACAAACAAAGTAATTATATTATGAAATTATAGCATTGTATGCAAATTAATATAATCAATCCTAACATATGCATGCTAAGTGATAATACCTAATTTGGATTCTACTATACGACCTTCGCATGTCCCGCTTGATCGGGAAAATCTTATTCCATGATCATTGCATAAACAGGAACAAAAGGATCTGAACGGAAATACACCTGGGGAGTCAACTATATCACGTATGAGGGTCGAGCGAAATATTTTATCGTATACACAATATCTTTGAAGTCAGTTGGTCAAAGATTAAGGTCGCCATGGTTTTATCAGCCACATAAGATCGGTGTGTACAATTTGCCTCCGAGCTGTAAGTATGGATTATAGATAATTTATTACAATTTTAGAAAATTGTTCAAGGGAGCGTAAGAGACTGCCGAACTTAATTCTTTAAAATTGTAATAATTGAGATATAACCGGCTTTAAATTTAACCGGCCCATTCACTGGCGGCTTCATTTTTCTGGACTTGAGCAGTAGCTAAACCCGTGCACTGTGTGTTTAGTCGACAACTGTCATCGTAGTTAATTTTCTCTGATTTTCGTGGACTTTCCACTTTAAATGTAGATATATAAGTCGAACAGGCAATGTAGCATTCAAGGACCACAGTCACAAACACGCAAAGGAACAGACAACTAAAAAAAGAGTATGATAATGGCCCTTTGGAAACGGCCGAGCACGACACATACGAAATATTGCAGTCTCGGTTTGATTGAGACTGTCATGAGCGGTAGTGAAATATGCTAGCTACCGCTCACGCCCTCTATCCCCGGGTTGAGCAGAACTCAATATTCATAAAAATCAACAGTACAGAATTGTAACCATCCCGAAGATGACAAGCATATGGCGGTGGATATAGCAATATTTTTATCTTTACTTCATCCCCTATATCCAGCGGCGTATGGTAACATGATATAATAACATTGTATGCCCCGAAGAGCGAAATAAGGAATTTAGTTGGGAGCAGCGGTTATGAAGCCTGCGTATCACAAGTAACAGCCAAAAGACTAAATTAAAAAGCAGACAAAATATCCTATGAGTGGTTAAACAATACCCAGAGCCTTTTATCGGTCGGAGTAGTGGAACCACCGAATCGAAAATGAAGTAAGAAAACAAAAGAAATTGAAAATGTACCACCGATCTCTAAATATAAGTATCGGGCTCAGCGATCTCCAAAGATTGAATAAATAATAGTAAAGATTGCAAGCGCGGGGAGACGTTCTACTGCCGCCACACTGCACAAGCAACGCCACTGTGCTATAAAAAAGAGTATGATAATGGACCTGTGTGTGTGTGTGTGGGGGGGGGGGGGGTTGAACCAGGTTCCAATGTGCACCAAACCTCTCTCGAACCCTATTGTTTTCCAAATCAAACGGGACATTGTAATAAAGATATTCCCGCCATGTTATATTATCTAACCAACAAGTATAAGTATACGTTAACATAAATGATCACATATATGTAATACAAAAGAACAACAAAATAAAACCATAAAGCAAGTACTCAATGACTTGGCAGAAGCCGGAGCAGCAATAGAACAAACCATTAAGGGTACGTGAAGACAATATTTAAGACAAACATCAACCGCTACCGTTCTTTGATAATTTAGGTAGACGTCATCATAGGGTTCACAATCTGTCCTGTCATCGCACAATCAAAGAGGAAATCAAAGTGGCAAACTGTAAATGGTTCAACCACTAAACATGCAGTGCGTTGCAAAATGATAGGGTTATAGCCTTTTTTGACAAACGTTTTAATACAGATTGCATGAAAGTGGTTCTGACCAAGGCTCTTACGCAGTTTGTAAATCACCTCACCATAGAAGTCAGGTTGTCGCAGAAGAGTTCTTAAGTTAACTTTATATTTTAAAAGTAGTTCAGGGTTACGATAATACAATGACGCAATGTTGCAAATGGTTTTCGAAATGTATTGCAACTGTTGCCTTGCTGGCAGGGACGTAGGTGGCATGCTCCCCCCTTTATCCAGAGAGTAATATGGAAAATTAAAAGAAAACAAATACAAATCCTAATTATTTCAGCATTTTAATAGAGAGATGTAAATCAAGAAAAGAAGGAACAGTATGAGAAGTGTTAGCTTTGCTGAGTTGAAGTTCTTTAGAATAGATAGTATTAACCATAGTAGAAATTAAAGGATTTTTAATGTCCAATATGTCATCCAGATACCGAGAGTTGTCATTATAAAAACTAACCCGTCAAATCACGTAAAATGTACACTACAAAACTGTTCATCAAGACTCTATCCAGGTGTCCATGTCATATGATATTTTTTATGTGCTGATTAAAAGTAAAGGTTTACTCACTGTTTTTTAAAATACCCGTGATTGCAAATGCCTAAAATGAATTATGAGTCGGTAACTCATAATTCAACGCTTCAGTTTAGGGGTTTTGCTTGGCTGGTTAAAGACGTTTCTGTTGTGTCTATAGAGTTTCGATTCTCAAAATACGTAAGTTATATAATGTACCTCGTCGTCAGTAGGTTTAGAATTGATGTACATTTGTTGTAAAATATGAATTATGTTTGCGGGATAGATACTTTAAAGGCTTCAATCACATTTGCCTGGGTATCGGTAGTGCATAAAATACACGTCTACGAACGGCGAGATGATTTTTGATATACGCTCTCCTGGGACATGCACATGCATATGCGTTTGTCCTTTTTATGTGTGGGCCTTCCGCAGAGATTATCTGCGCTAGGCATACACAGTCAGTTTAAACTGATAAGTGTACAACTTACCTAAAGTGAAGAATGATCATATTGTATCCATTTCAGACTAAACGTTTAATCCAAGTACAACATTTTCCTAAGTAAAACGTTAGTTTAAAACAACATGACATTGCATGTACTGTTTACAGTTCAAACGGCTGTGTAAATGATCACGTGACGCAATCTGAGTAGTATGTCCTATAAGCCGGAATGTGTACGTAGAAGAATTTTACAAGTGTGAACGTAAATCGATGTTTGTTGAAAATCAGAAATATATTGTGTATACATCGGAAATCATTGCCAGTTTGTAATCAAATGTTTAGGGTCATTTATCTTTGTGCAATAATCCACACCAAAGTAAGTAATTCTAATATGGTCATGTTTAATAAAAGCCTTTCCATTTGCAATAGTAGAAATGTAGTGTGTTTTTAAAAAGAAAGTAACATTAGTATATACATCTAGCAGTGTTAATTTACATCCAAATGAGTAATGTTATGTAAAAAAAAGTTTCGAACGCCTCCTCACGCACTCATCCCCATCACCCAAACAAACACACAAAGAAGGCTAAAATATCGGACAGGAAAAGCAGCATTCAAGGACGACAGTCAACCACAAAACACAAAAACAAACACGCAAACAGACAAACACACGCTTGCAAACACGCACGTACACAAACACACACACACACACACACACACACACACACACACACACATATATGTTTTGAATATATTGGCCCCCGTCCCGCCCCCGTCTTAAATCCTGATGGTCTGACAGTATCATAAAACAGAATTCCTTGAATATTCTTTCTTGGACATTGACATCTTTCTTTACACCGATAACAGCGTTAGCAACACGTGCAATCAACAATGTTACATGACAAAGATGCACATGGGGTTGATCTCCTTTGTGTCCATGGCCTTTGTAATCCATGTAGATAAAACACAGGCGCAGCCTTTATTGTTGTTAACGTTGCGGAGGTTTTCAAAAAACTGGACAAAAGAAAAGCTGAAGTTGCCAAATAGAATCGTGAAATTTGGCATTATAATAACCGAGGATATATCGGTTACAAATGTCTACGAGTATGTGGAGAAAAGATACTGAGCAAAAAACTGGACACGAGGAGCTGCAGTTGCCAACTAGAATAATGAAATAAGACCCTAAAATCGTGAAAGTTGGAATTATAAATTTGAACGTGATGTTTACCCATGTTGCATTGTGGGTGGTACACATTTAAGTAATAAAACTTTAGACTTGAATAAGATTTTCCTTGACTTTTTCTTTGCATATTGTATTTAGAAAATGACTTTATATTTAAAAAATATTTGGGGGTTGGGGCGGGGGCGGAGTTTCCGGTGCTAGGGGGCGTGAGAAGCGTGAGAAGTGTTGCTTCTTTCATTACTTCTCATGAACAGTCTCAATAAAACCGAGTCTGCTGCTTTATTCTCTGAATTGAGTTTGTTGCTCTCAAAGGATCACCTTTATCAATATTTATTACATTGGTAACATTGGAGTGGGCCACTGTGAGGGTACCGCCAGGTTATAATATCTAAAAAGCAATACAGAATTAATAGGTAATATAAGTAAATCACATAAATGATCATGTATATATAATATAAAGAAAAAGCCTAGAAAGCCACACAGTAAGTACTCAATGACTTGGCAGAAGACAGAGAAGAGAACAAACCGTTAAGTGTACGACAAGACGAGATTACAGACAAACATCAAATGCTACCGTCCTAAGGATTTAGGTAGACGTCATCATAAGGTCCATAATCTGTCCGGTCATCCCATAATCAAAGAGGAAAGCATAGTGGCGAACCGTAAATGGGTCAACCACTAAACATACAGTGCGTTGCAAACTGATAGCGTCGTAACCAATGTGACCAACTAATGACCAATAACACCCCCAACCCACCTCCCCAAGCCCGAAAGAAACATACATAACAACATAACAATACTACATAATCACCGATATATCGTATATCGTATGTATAATATGGTGCTGTTAATGGAACCGTACATGGTTGTATTTAACATCTACTTTCGCAAAAAATACTAAAACAACACATAACACACCATATGTTTGCCCTTCAAAGTTTCATTATTGATAGAATAAGAATTTGGCTGAAGCAGGTGAGCAAAACATAGGACGTAACATTTGGCAATCTCTTTACATTAAATAGAGTACTGAAGTTTCAAAGCGCAGTGTTGTCCTTTCCTAAACTAGCCGAAACTTCTTTTTTTGGCAAAACACCTTGACATTTCTGTTTAATATTACGTGTAATTGAATGTGCAATATATACATTATATAGCGGTAATTGCGTTTCTGTTTTCCTTTATTATATGAAGGCTGGAGCTTAGCTATTGTACATGCAGCATTATATAATGGTGGCTTACACACGTTGTACATAACGTGACCCTGGAGTAAAAGATGTCCCCGCCCAACTCGAAAATACTCCAAATTCGGTTCTGGCTGAGAAGGAACGCACCATTACTGGGTTACTAACCATAACATCACGGCAGCGACATATTATAGTGTCTTACACAAGTTGTACAAATAGTGACCCTGGGGTCAAAAATGGTCCCGCCATTGGGTTAAATAAATGTATATGGCTATATATAAGAGAGCTTCAACAATCTATTCCCTTAAAGCATGACGTCGGGAACGTTGGTATTTTGTAGGCATGAAGCTCTATACCAGTAAAGCATTCATATGCCTTACTGACCCTCTTTTTTGTTTTGTTGTTGTTGTTTTTGTTATAAAATATAATTTATATGATTACTAGAAATTATCTAATTCAAATTTGTTTTATATTGCAGAAGGAGGACGAATTATTGGTGGTGAGTTTTACTTTTCTATAATGCGTAGCTGTCATGTTTGCTATAAGGACATTGCAACTTTTGGTTTAAAGTCATTTTAAACCACATATAACTGATTTGTTTTAAGAATTTTAAATTAAGTTATGATTGGAATATGCATTTTTGTCATTTTATAACCGCTGTATACGGTAACTGTTGACATAATTAAGATTCGCTGAAATATAAACTAATGTTTGTTGTAGCATGGTCACAGAAAATTCTCTTTGTTCAGGCACAGGTGTAAATCGTTTAATTGTAAAAAAGACCTGTCAGAATAACTGTGAGAATAACAGTGAGAATAACAGTTAGAATAACTGAAATAGAGCTGAAATGGACATGCTACAAAACAAATAGAGTATGGTTTCATCTCGTTGGTTAATTTAAACACCTCGATGGGCTACGCCCATCTCGATGGGCTACGCCCATCTCGATGTTTAAATGAACCAACTCAATGAAACCATACTCTATATAATACTTAGAGACTGATAAAACTCAAGCAAAGTCTCTCATCTGTCCTACACTTTAATGTCGTAGGTTATAAACCAGTCTACTCACAAGTGAAAGATAAGTAATGTGATAACCCCGGCGTAGTCGTAGGGGTAGTACACGTTGATTTGTGTTAAGGTGGTTATTTTTGTTTTTAGCGTACAAAGACTATCATGTTTGTTTAAATGCAGTCCCGATGTTAAAATAGCATTCTTAAATGTCCGAAGAGAGGAACAATAACTTAGCAATTGTTTTGGCTTGCAATTACGAGTGTGGCCTATGAATTGACTTTAGTCTTTATTTCCGGTCAAGGTATTTTGGACAACCGTTGAACGCTATCATAGGCACTGGTAACAATCTCTTCATAGATTATTCTTATTTTCCAACTGTGTTAAGGTTTCCCTCCTTGGAATTGTCTATTTGGAAATTGGTAAGACACGCTCTTGCCATTTTATTTCATATTGATATTCCAACATTATTTAAATGTAATATAAAATGTAGTCATTATGTTAAATATACTATTCCTTATGTCTATAATTACTACATATATGTATATGTCGCTTTGCCGATAAGATTTACCTTCTCTTAATGGATACTTCCATATACTTGTGAAGGATAATTATGGTGATGTGATTTATGAAATAAGTATAGCTGACATTACAACGTCATGTCCTTTTAAAGGTAAACCGATAAGAGCTGGGTATTGTGAAGTTAATAAAGCAATTTCTAACAGTAGAACGATTTGATTTCTCTGGTAAATTAATCAAATTGAATCCTAATAGGGGTTCATACTACTCTCCGTTTTATTTAAAAGTATTAACATAATTTTTATCCGGCAATTATTATAATATACATTGTATGTCATGTTAAAATAGTTAAAAACACTAGTATATGAACATATACTCATATAGATATATTGACGGCAGACGGCATATATGATATAGTTTCAAAGGTTGTCTCAAAGCTAGATAGTGAATCCGTGAAAAAGCAGGCATTAGAAACTGCTGAAAAAATCTTAGAAGTGGTTCTTAGAAGTAGGAAAAATGGTTGCTGATAAATTAGAGCCAGTTATAAAACATAAAGAAGAGATGAGATTTACCTTTATCAGTACTTATTAAAAGCACTAACATAGGCCGATACTAAAACTGATAATACGACTACAAATTCTAATTAATTATGAAGAAAATGCATATACAGAAAAATAATAGATTACTTTCCGGAAGAGGGAATAAGTATAATAATGGTTACCTGTTTAAAGTTTCATTATCGACAAACTTCAACATTTATGAATTTCGTGTAACAAAGAAATATGAAACTATCGGACAGGGAAAGTAGCATTCAAGGAAGACAGTCAACCACAAAACACAGAAACAAACACGCAAACAGACAAACAAGAAGGCAAAAGTAGTATTAAATGCAAACGACATCACAAACACAGAATAAACCATTAAGGGCACGACAAGAAAGACCATAGACAAACATCAAACGCCACCGTCCCAATGGGCTTTAGGTAGGCGTACTCATAGGGTCCACATCCTGTCCGGTCCTCGTACAATTAAAGAGGAAAGCATAGTGGCGAACTGTAAAAGGGTCCACCACCAAACATGCAGTTACGTTGCAAAATGACAGGGTCTCTTTTGATAAACTTATTAACAAGTTTAACAAAGATAGTATGAACGTGATCATGACCAAGAATCTTACGAAGTTTATAAATCACATCACCATAGAAGTCAGGTTGTGATAGTCTTTGTCGCAGAAGAGTCCTTAAATTACTTTTATATTTGGAAAGAAGATCAGGGTTACGATAATAAAATTGTGCAAAGGTTTTACGAAGTTAATGGTAACGGTAACCCTGATTGAGTAGCTTTTTAGTTATACTAAGATTACAAATATTAAGTCCTCAACTCGAGTACAAGCTCTTGACAAAGAAATAAGTTGAGACACAAACAGCCGATAAGAAGTTGCTCGGGGAACATCCCCATCCAAGTTGGGATAATTAACAATGTCAAAATTAAAATCATCTCTCTTGTCATAGATTTTGCTAATTGTTTCACCATTTTCAATCGAGAGATCTAAATCAAGAAAGGAAGCGTTATTATATAATAATCAAGTTCATGTATTATATGAACAGGATGGTAGTAGTTTATCCCGATTAAAACATATGTGTATAACATATATTAATTTCTTATTCACTGTCCTATATATAATGAAAGGAAAAAGAAACGCATAATCAAACAAATGCATATACTACACATAGTTATATCACATGATTCCACGTAATATTCAAGATATATATCAACGTGTTTTGTACAAAAGCGGCTACAACTAATTAAAGAAAGGACAACTGTGTCATGTAGTAAAACTTTTAATCAAAGTAAACGTGCATCACTTGTCGCAGATTTGTTTTTATTTTGCTATGAAAGAGATTTCATGTTGAGTCTTTCACCAGATACCCAGGCAGATGTTATTGAATCCTTTAATTACACCTCTCGGTATCTGGATGACATATTGAACATTGACAACCCTTTCTTTCCAACTATGGTTAATACAATTTATACTGAAGTACTCCAGCTTAACAAAGCTAATATATCTAATAATAACGCTTCCTTTCTTGATTTAGATCTCTCAATTGAAAATGGTGAACAAATTAGCAAAATCTATGACAAGAGAGATGATTTTAATTTTGACATTGTTAATTATCCCCACTTTATTTATTTATTTATTCATTTTATTTCCTCCATTACAGAGATTACATAATATAATATTATGACGGTGCAAACAATGCATATTAAAGTAGGTGATGTATGAACTATTTGAAAAAAAGTGAAAAACATAGAACATGAACAATATGTACATACATATATAAAAGATATCCAAAACATGCTGTTGATTTTATGAATTTTGAGTTCTGCACAACCCGGGGCTAGAGGGCGTGAGCGGTAGCTAGCATATTTCACTACCGCTCATGAACAGTCTCAATCAAACTGAGACTGCAATATTTCGTATGTGTCGTGCTCGGCCGTTTCCAAAGTTCCATTATCATACTCTATTTTATACATATTCCTCTCTTGTTAGAACCTTTATTCACGAAACGAAATATAGAACTAATCGAGAGTAGACAAAGGTTCTGGAGGGGAATGTAATCATATATATTTAACTACAGTATCGTGAGTAGACTAATGTAATACGCAATTGACTAACTCTAAGAATTGTCAATAGTGCAGGTTTGTCTGCTAGTATGTTAATTTGCAACTGATACAAACACATATTGAGTTACATTTTTTATAAAGTGATATGACTGAATTAGAAACGCATAATAATTAGTTGAAGACAATGTGTCAAAAAAGGGTATGCTAGATCCAAGCATGACATTATACATCTCTTTGCCAGGAAGCGTAATGAAGAGGTTAAATTGTACAATATCTAAGATCAAATATAAATCGTCAACATATTTTTGTCTCGACATGTTGTTGTTGAATGTTCGAATATGTCATTTACTTTAAAGTGGCACAACAAACATTCACTTTCGTTGGACTGGCTAACATGAATCCACAATTTAATTATATACAACACCAAACGAATGTCTGAGCTTGATCGGGGAATATCCAATAATACAGCTGACTTAAGTATTGGATGAAGACGCCGGAATCTCTGGAAATCTTCATCTTCACTCAGTCTCAGTTCCCACGATTCAACTGGTGAATATTTACATTATTTAAAACAATTTTCTTCCATTTATATTTTGACGGAAAATGTCCACTATTGACATAATCCGTCAAAAAATACTGTAAGTTATATTTACTTAGTATGGTAAATATATCGGGAATAAAACCGTATTGGTCCTTGAAACCCTAATGTCGAATATCTTTCTAGACAGTAAGTTTAGCGGCGTTGAGCATACTTTTTGTAAAAAACACAATTTTCTTTTATCAATTTCCGACATCATTGGCATCCAACCTAGAGTACTCAATGCCATGTCTGTTCTAGTGCGCATATGCATCTTAGGAGTACATTTTGCAGCTAATCTTATAATTTTTTCGGCTAATAAAATGTCACATCCTTGCATGTGTGACCATAATTCACACCCGTAAAGAAATGAAGGAAATGATACATTCTTTATAAGATTTGCAAGAGTCTTAGGATTTATCAAATTAAAATCAGTCTCTATGCTAAGCAATGAAAATAGAGACGCTCTACCCTTTGAACATCTACTTTCAATACCCTTTGAACATTTCAAATTCGGGACAATATCTATACCTACATGTTTTGTTTGCATGGTTTGTTCACTACATTTTTCTCCAATCATAATGTTAACAGCAGCTTTAATGTTTTTATTTTTACTACATACTAGAAAATTGCACTTTGAATCATTAAGGGAAATCTCCATTTATGCGCGTAGTCATTCGCGATATCTAATCAAGACTGCAGATTTAGTGCATTAGGACATATTAAAGTAATGTCGTCGGCCAGTGTTGGGGCAACACACTTTACGCTACCAATAAAACAACCAAGTCCGCTGCGCTCTAGATCATCGAGAAGAGTGTTGATGTATAAGAGATAGTACCAACTAGACATTACACCTCCTTGGCGTGTTCCCTGCAATAAGGTGAATGGTTCGGATTTTATACCATTTACTAAAACGCAGCTTGTCATACCACTGTAACACTCTATTATTACGCGAAGGGCTTTTCCAGAGATGCCAAATTGTTATATATATTGGGCTAGTTGGTCCTAAAGAACCAGTAAAAATAACACTACTGATTCGTAGCACGGGGAGACTTTTTACAGTTGCCACACTGCACTAAACGAGCGCTAGTGTGAATGTTAATTAATACTGATAAAGCCTTGACGTGCACTGGCAGCATGTTAGTAATCTCTCTTGATTCTTTACGGTGTCAATCTATTTTGTTGTTTCGCTGTCTGTGCTGATTCTAACGCCAGTATATCTCCACCATAAATAACTCCTTGCATTCACTCTCGCAAATACAACGTTTTCCCAAAGGTAATCCGAGTCTCTTTTTGACCTTAAAAGCCCTTTTTGTGGCTTTTTAGGGTTAGAGGAATTGAATTGAACTGAATTGGGTTTTAAGGCGAACCAACACAAGTAAAGGTTATATGGCGCCTAACAGGCATGAACATGCCGGGCTCATCTTCCCTGTACATCGAGATAAAATATGGAAAATGGCCTAGAACCTTCTCACCCTGAACTGCAGAGTTGCTGCAAATTCTATCGTAGAAACTCCATTTACGCTGGAGCCACGTTTATTGTTTTTCTGCCACTGCTCTTTTGATGCGAGCGAGATGATGAAGACCTTTAATGAACATGAAAAAAAAAAGATAAAATGAACATGAATTTGGGGGATTCTACCCTTCTGCCTACCCCTCCAAAGGGATCTGCAGTTGCCCTATTCTTTGGAACCCCTATAGTGAAAACGGTTGTAGGGATTACTGACAAAAAACACAGTCAAACACGTTCAACAGTGTTTGCGGCGTCGAGTCGATTTTTACGAAAATGTAGACTAACAAATCAATACGGGGCTAGAGGGCTTGAATGGTAGCAAGTGTCGTTACCGTTCATGAACAATCTATTCTAACAGCGACTGCAATATTTTTAATATATTAACCGCGTTCGGCGATTTCAACATTTCTCCTTTCATACACCGTTTATGTTCCCTGTTATTTTAGGGGAGCATACATCTGCTATTATGCCCGTCCGTCCGTCCTTCCGTCTGTCAGTCCTGTTTTCTTGTCCGGTCAACTTCATAGGAAGTATCAGTGTGATGTCGTTTAGCGCATATTGTCAGGGTGTTCCGGTTGAATGATTTTGAGGGAATTAAAGGACTTTAAAGACTATTGTTACTGATAAAATGTAACAAGAAATGAAGCAAAACCAGAAACAACTATTTTTTAAAAATTCAATCAACAAATTAATTCAAATACTACAATGAAAAACATAATCAGGTATAGAAAATACATAAAATGGATCCATTATTTCTTTTTAATCCAATATAAGAATAAAGTTAAAATAATATTGGCAAGTGTCCTTTTAATCTAAATTGCCAAGTGTCACTTTAAACAAAATTGTCAAGTCTCCATTTAATCCAATTTCACTTCAAGGCTTTCATGTGTTTCTAAATTACAATAGTTCAAATATTCCAATGTCACTTTTATAAATGAGGTCAATAAAGTTTATCCTCTCACAATATATTTATAGTTCACAACAACCTCTAATTTCACTTTATATCAAATGTGTAGTAACGTCTCAAATACTAAACCAGATACTCAACTCTAAATACTGATTACTGAAAACAACAACAACAAACCCAAAAGCCTGTATTTATACTGTCACAGAATGCTATAGAGCATTTTGAATATTGGTATAAGATGATCAAGTTATTCTTAAAAAAACTTTTACAGTCATATGATGCCCCATAGAAGGTCATAGAACTTTAGAATGCTTTAGAATATTCCAATAACCGTAAATGAGTCATATGATGTAAACAA